>SDVV010011141.1:0-15962 GCA_016164225.1 Gammarus roeselii
CTACCAATGACATCTATCTTGGTATGCCATTTGGCAGGGAATGTGCTTATAGTCACCCTCTTCCTTCCAGTATTACCATGGTGTCTTGTAGACCTGTATAGATTCACTGGGCCTAGATTCATTGTCTCACCTTTTCATCAGTAGAGCTACAATTGTCTATGGTACGCCTTTGTATGTGTAGAACTAAGTGGATGCTAGAACATTTAAGGCCAGAACTGACATCTATCTTGGTGTCACGACTTTTATTGTCCTATGTTATGCACTGGATTCTGTTGCCTGCCGTAACTATGTTGTGAAGTGGCGTCAAATGGAAGAGTCTCCAAACAAAGCGCGCTGCGCTTGTTGCCAGTTTTGTCAGAATATTTCTCTGAATCATTCATTCCCTCTGATTCATGTTCCATGGCTTTTAGTGCGTGGTATACGAATTTATTTCATATTTCATATTTGTTGCGCTGCAATTATAATTGTAAGCTGTTTGTGCTAGCTGAACGAAGTGTTTACTACCTACAGAGATATGCAACACTATCAAAATATGTGATTGCCTAATCGTAATAGGCCTGTGATGCACCTATAATGCGTTTAGTGTTATTTAAAATAGTGTAGGGTCAATCAAGGACCTCTACAGACTCGCACGGATTCTATATCCCCAGGCTGTCCACTAGACCTCAAATTTTGTACAATCAATTTTACGCAGCAATTAAACTTATCCTGACTTACCAGTGTCCGTGTCCTAGTTCCTACCTAACCCGTTCTTGCACATCCTGATCGAAAAGTGAAAGCATACTTATAATGCATATCCTTCCATCAATCTTAAGCCCGATACCATCGTCGTTCTTATCATTCAAACTCTACAAACTCAAGCAACTCAGCGACTAACAACACCAATAGCAACAACGGGTTCAACGCTCAACAAGACGCCGGAATAATCAGTCACTATCAACTCAACGTGGGGGACATCATATGACAATGATTAGGATCGCTCGATCACCAGAGCTACATCAGCCATGTGAGGCTATTCTGCGTCGTCACGTGCTCCAATTACATCATCCTCAACTAGTACGTCGTTTTCGTTAGTCGACGTGAAGTCGTGTAGAACCATAATTTTCAGCTGTGTTGGAGTCGTGACCGCAGCATGCCGTGAGGCATTTCCGATACTGCATGGAGTAGTCGAAGGAGGTCTGGCTAGCTGCGGCTGGCTGACTTTGGAGGGACAATCCGGTTTTAGAGAGTGAAGGAAATGGTCATCGGTGGTGCGGCTCTTAGTCTACCAGTTCATCTCTGGCGAATCTACATGTCCATTTCTTGAAAATCTACGAGTCCATCCCATGTAAACCTCCGAGTCCATCTCTTGCAAACCTACGAGTACATATCTTGCGAATCTACGAGTCCATCTCCTGCGAATCTACGAGTCAATCTCTTACAAATCTACGAGTCCATCTCCTGCAAATCTACGAGCCCATCTCCTGCGAATCTACGAGTCAATCTCTTGCGAATCTACGAGTTCATATCATGCTAAATTCACATTTGATAACATGCAGATTATCAACTGTTGTTGTGGAGAACCCCCCTTATAGCACAGATTGGTTCCTTATTTGTGCTGGGACCTTAAGCCGCTCGTTTGTTTTGCAATTAAAAAGGTCGTGAATCGTTGAAAGTAGAGACGGTAAAGCCGGTCAATGGACAATCAAGAGTGAGCCCCCTGGTCCCTGGCGTGAAACAGGGACCGATGAGGAAGGAGGAGACTCCATTTGGTAGGGGCCAGCATCCCCTCTGGAGTAATCATCTCATATACCGCCCCCGTATAAGAGATGATTGCACCTATCAATAATTCCTGCGATTCCCAAGAGAACAGCGTGATGGATGCTCCCTCCGCAGTTGATCACGCAGCGAGGCCCACTACTAAAACAACGATAAGGCCAGGAGACGAAGAAACCTCCGATGTCTATTCGCCACATAACAAAATGATCAGTAACAACCCACACACTACAGCTCGCCAAATTAAGAACCTAGAAATACTCCCACTTGTCTTAACCGCGGCTCCATCCGGCGAAAACCAAAGCAGGCTCGACCCTCTATGAACAAACCCGACTCTTGAAAACTCATTAGCGAGTACGATCGCAGCGTGAAAGACACCGCATTTTAAATCAATATCTAAAGACTACAACTCGAGACCTCTAAACTACGTCCCCGTACCTGTTCTAAATAGCAAGCTATCTACACAACCACCCACGAGTATAAAAAGCCCACCACAGATGAAGAGCGCGTTTGCTCAAAAAGCAAACACAAAGAGCATAAGCCCTCGTTTTCCAGAAAGAGCTCCCACAGCTGCGACCACAGCAATCCGAGCAGACCAAATTCTACCGAAAACGTACGTACCCGCAAACACTCGCAATCCGAATCACCTGGGCATACTCATAGACGTGAACGGCACGAAATTTCCTGCAAATCACGCGATCGTTCGAGATCATCAAGGTCGGAGTGTGAACTGTCTCCAAAGTGAACAACAGCCCAATACTTCAGTGGAACTGCCAGAGACTCCGGAAACACAAAAGAAGAATTACTATCCTAAATCACCACCCATAAGCCTTTGGTGACAGGCCTTCAAGAGATCAAACTCAGAGAGACCGCCACCTCCAGTATCCCCCAGTAGATCATACACCGTTGCGAAGGCCACACAATGTGAATGCTTGCGGCGGACTGTTCGCCCTTCCTCTGAAAACGGAACTTCAAGCTATCGCTGTGAAGACATGCGTCTCAGGACAAAAAACAGCGGTATCTAACTACTCATCCCGAAGCCATGAGCTCTCGGAAGCACTAATGACCGAATTGCTGAACCAACTTCTTTCGCTAATACTCCTCCTTGGAGATTTCAACAGCTACCATGAAACAATAGGATGCGTGAAAAAAGACCCCAGAGGAGTGATAATTGCTAACACCTTGAACACTCACAACCTGGTTCTTCTCAACGACAGACAACCCACCCGAAATACCCCCGAAAGTGAAACTGCCATCGACCTCTCCATAGTCTCTCCCCACACTGGCACCCCAACTCGTATGGGGAGTTCTGTCTTCATCACACGACAGCGACCATAACTTAATCGTCATATCACTTTATACCAATCAACCAAAAAATCCTGCTCCACGAGAACTTCGATTCAACTACTGGAAAGCCAGCTGGGAGGAATACTCGGCACACATCGCGTGGAGCGATATGGAAGGCATCCCCGAAGACATCTCGAATCACGATTTTATCGTCCATCTGTACGAGATATTCCAAATTGCGGCTGCCGCATGCATCCCCCAATATTCACCTATAACATTTTTTTCGAAACCGTGGTGGTACCGAGAGGTGCAAGAAGCAAGAGACAGGCGTGAAAGGCTGTACATTGCCTACCGACGTGCACGGTCCCCCAGGAGCCGAATAGCGTGCAAAAGGGCATTTGTCGTACATCGGAAACTTTGAGTGGAGAAGAAACGAGGAAGCTGAACTCAGTTTATTAACACTATTAACCGAAACACCCCCTTCTCTCATGTCAGGGAAAAAATCCGATGTATCCATTGGTGACCCGCGTGACCTATTCCCATTACTTCAGACGGAGGCAGAATTTATTCTTCCCAAGTGAAAATTGCAAATAAAGTAGCTCAGACTTTCAGCCAGATATCGAAATCAATAACCTACACTGTTGCTTTCCAATGGGGATAGAACTTGCTAGAAAATGAAGATCTCACATTTACTTCTACAAACGAAGAGGCCAACAACAAACCTTTCTCCCTCCATGAATTAAAGTGCGCTATAGACTATTGTGCAACTTCACCTGGACCGGACCGGGTGCACATCAACATGATCAAAAATCTCCCTGGGATTTCTCCCGTGAGCACTTATTAAAAGTGTTCAATACAATGTATTCAAACTCATTTAATACCAGAAAATTCCACGGTGACCCCGTAACTATCGCCCCATTGTCCTTACCAAGCGTCCTCTGTAAGACCATGAAAAGAATGATTAACTCTCGCCTTGTGGACTACCTTGAAATGCACACAGGCTTCAACAGCATCCACAGCCGTAAGCGTCGCTCCACGACGGACCACCCTGTACGACTGGAATCAGACATTAGACGGGCTTTCGTCCGAGGGGAACATGTGGTTTCCATTTTCTTCGACGTTGAAAATGCACACGATACTACCTAAAAATACGGAACTATGAAGGATCGCCACCGCAAAGGCCGGAGAGGCCACTTACCACGTTTTATCCACCAATTTATCCAAAATCGTACCTTCAGGGCCAAGGTCGGCGACACCCTGTCACCATCTTCTCTGCAAGAAATGGGCGTCCCCTAGGGAAGCGTCCTCAGTGTCTCTTTTCATCCTTAAAATTGACCAGCTAGCCGACATTCTTCCGCGACACGGAAGACTGCTTTCATCGCTTTACTTGAACGATCTACAATAAGCTACAGGCATCCTAGCCTTTTAATAATCCAACATGAACTCCAGAAACTTCTACACCTAGTCGGAAACTGGCTTCCTTAAACGGATTCCGATTCTCGCCCTCAAAACAAAAAGCATGTTTCATATCTTTATGCCCGGCTTACACCTGAAATCAGACATAATGCATCATAACACACCTCTAGTATACAAAGAATCAATAAAGTTCCTGGGTCCTGTGCCCTGAAGGCTTGCTGCAAAAAGACAACGGAACGCATCCTATCTGTAACTTCCCTGGAATTCGGTGCCAATATGGAGACCGAAATGACGTTATTAAGAACAATAATACGCTATCGCATTGACTATGGAGCCGTTGTTTACGGCACAGCAGCCAAAAACACTCTTGAACCCCTCTCCATCATCGTTAACAACGCTCTGCGTACAACAACCGGGGCTTTCCGTTCCACTCCCATCGAATCCCTGAACGTGCTTGCAAAAGAGCTTCCTCTTCCGCTCCGGCGAGACAAACTTTCCCCAAAATACTACTTCAAGACCAGGAGCTTTATCAATAGCCCAGCACCCAATGATGTCACCAACATTCTCGAGAAATGCCTTTTTGCAACTGAAAAGAATATACGCCTACTCTTTTCCCCAGCGGTTGGACAACTTACTGACCTCGTTAAACATCAATCGCAAAACAATCAAGTCTTAATTCTGCTACCGAATTCTTAAAATCAACACACCAACGTGGATGTTAGGCCCATCACTGGTCAACCTAGATTTGCAAGTGTACCCAAAGCAACAACTCCAACCAACACGTACCGCCGAGAATCCTCGAGACTTTTTGATTAACAATACTCTGAACACAGCCATATATACACTGACGGCTCCAGAACATCGGACGTAGTGGAAGCTGCCGCCGTTTGCGAAGGGACCTCACGTTCGGCAACTCTTCCTCAAGTGTCCTCTGTTTATCATCTGCAGAGTCGTACCCAAAAACTGACCGCCTACCCAAATATGCTGTAATTTCAGACAGTCTGAGTGCTCTTACACAGCTAAAAATTCTTCACTATGAACACCCTGTTCTTCGTAAAATGCAACACGACCTATTCACAATGTCCGAGACGGGTCAAGCGGTCGAGTTCTGCTGGATCCCTGGACACGTGGGAATAAGAGGAAACTAGCGCACAGATTCCCTCGCTAAACTGGTGTCTACCCAGCAAGAACAATTCATCTCCATACATTTCCGAGACTGGTTGCCAGTCATCAATTTACGTATAACATCACGATGGAACAACTCTTGGCAACAGGATGGACAGAAACGATGGCAGTTAAATCATCCGTAAGAGAATGTGACACTAAGTTTTCTGATAAAAGAGACCAAGTGCTTATTAACCGTTTATGCACGGGACACACGAGGAAAACCAGCAATCACCTTTTAGTGGATGATGACTGGCAAGATTATTGAAGTTTGTACTTTTTTTTACAAGGTACTTTGCGGAGGATTCACATTTTCTTTTGTGTTTCAATATTCAAGTTTAATGACGTACTCTCGCAGCCAAGCATACTTTGGGATCACATGATTTTATTTGATAATCACTGTTGTACAGTTGCAGTAGCTACTCCGAAAATAATGACACTGCTGGTAGGTAGTTACGTAGAAATTTGACTTTGGCAGTTAGGCTGTAACCATGAAGGACATAAGATAAATTCTTTAGAAATTAGTTTTATTATTGTTTAAAAGAGCAATAAGAGATGTTAATAAAAGGGCAGCTATCCGTGGACTATATACGATCTGAATTCCTTGTCGGGTGGAGCTGATATTTGGTTCGCAGGACCAGCAGCTGTGTCTGTAACTGTTGTCGAGGTCGGCCACAGGCGTCGTCCATGTGAGGTAGCCAGCAGGACTTCTGGCCCTCAAGCAGCCTGGTAATCACAAGCCCCGGTCTTGTGATTACCAGGCTCCATTGGAAGTTGACTTCCTGTAGAATTGGCAGGGACTCGTTCTGCTAGGTTCTCGAGGCTACACCAGATCCATCTTGATGCTGCGATTATAGTTCGTAGAATCGTCAGGATGTAGATCTCGGTTTCCTTTGCCCAATTCCTGCCATTGGGGAGTAGGCCAGTTCCCCGGCTGCAGGGCCGTTCGTTCGGCTACGTGTTGTGAATAAATTAGCATCCGTGTTTTGGGTTACGCCAAAAGCCTTTGGGTTTAGCCTCTGTGCAAACTCTAAATTTGTTTTGGTACTGATATCCTACAGTTGGATGTTCCAACGATGTTGGTCTACTATATGGCGGTCTCTTTGGAATTAGACACTAAAACAATATGCTTTGTTAAGACCATTTGGTGAGACAACTGTCCTCTACAACCTAATGGACGTAGACATGGGACCGGACGCACTACCACGCCCCTGTTGCCACCAAGCGGCAATCAGTGTGAAACAGCTACTTATGTATTGTAATGCATTCGCAGCAGCCCGACGAGACGTTTTAAACCCTCCGTGCAACCTACAGAGCCTGCTCACACACCTATAGTTACCGGAAAAACTACTCGCCTTCGAAAAAAATACCAGAATAAATGAAGCTTTTTGAAGCAACCAATATTTGAAGTTTCCCCGTTCCTGAACGCACCAGCCTACCTGTATATCAAGCGTGAACTATAATTTGACCTCGCACACGAAAGTGTGCGAATTTACCAGAATCGACGGATCTTCGGGCCCTACGCGGGAGCGTGCGTTGACTTTGCGTTGAGGCTCCGGTCTATCTCATGCGAAACTACGAGCCTATCACTTGCGAACATATCGTAGGACTGAGTTCACTCTTTTGTAACTGCCTGCCTTCAAATTACATATTACCATTGGGACCCTACCATTGATCAGAAGAGCGTTCAACATATTTGTGCCAATAAATGACCACTCTCTGCGCCCTCCTCTGGCTATAAATATATCGTGAAGTTATTTTTATTATTTACTTTGTCCATGCTCCTAAAGAATCTGTGGTTTGTTCGCTATATAATTGGTTCCGTGACCAAGTAGAGCTTGGAAATAACGGAGAACCTTACGAGGTTGAAAAATCAGAGGAGATGTTGGAGAGGTCCTTGCACAACACTAGTCGCTGATATCAATTTTATCCTTATGTACGTTAGCGAAAGAAAATTCGATTATAATTAAAGATAAAAGAAATTTTCAATAGTGATTTTTTGCTCGACATTTAAACTCATCAAAAATTTAATTGATATTACTCATGGGGAAGAATTGTCCAGATGTAATACCTTAAGGAATTTCAATATAAAGTTAAAATTCACGGGGAAAGTATTTTTTGTTTTTTCTGTTATAGACTAACCATAAACGAGTTTTCTTTCGCTACTGTACCTTAGTAGAAGAACTCACTCGCCAGCATGATAAATGACTCGAACTGGAAGACTCCAAATTGGGAAGTTCGGAAGACGAGCAAATAGAAAGCGAGGTGGAGTCCACATCGGAATACATGATAATAACAAAACCTTGCGTAGGCTGGGTGGTTCAGAAAGGGCGTCAGCAACCAGGAGCAGTTGATCGACATTTGTTGCTTACCCAATCAGTGAAGTTAGCTAATATACGCCTGGAGAAGTTTTCAGGAGACCAGCTCCAGTGGACAAAGTTTGGGACTTATATCGAATTAGCATTAATGAGCGCGCTGACTTATCCAAGCCCGCCAAGTTTCACTACCTTCTTATGCAATTAGAAAACGAAGCAGCTAAGTTGGTATCAGGATTCTACGTCTCTGAATGTGAAGACGACGAGGCCGTCGAGTTACTTATGTCTAGCTACGGAAATAAAATATTATTGGTACAGGCTCGTCTACACGCCTTATTTGACTTTGTACTATCTGGACATTCTTCATCAAGTCTTGGCAGCTACCGGTCGTCATTCGAGGGTCAAATTCGAGCACTAAAATGCCTCTAAATTCTGTAGGTTTTGTCATCGCTGAGCTTTTGCGGCAAAAACTTCCTCAACGAACGGAAGACAACATAAACCGGTCGTGTAGATCGGATGAATTGACCCTGGAAGAACTTCAAAAGACCATCGCCGAGGAAATTTGTCTTCTCGCGTCGACGGAGGCTGGACGCAGCGAGCAGGGCAGTATCGTTCCATTACCTAATTCTAGTTATGTTGATAATGCTATATCCATACTGTTCGGCGTTAGCATGTCAACACTGTGTAGCGGGGCACATAATAGTAGTTCGTGTGATGTTTATAAATCGTCCAAGCATCGTGGAGACAGAGTTAGGCAGTTAAAGCTGTGTCACAACTGCTTACGCAACATGTTCTAATCAAGGACGGTGATGTACTTGTGGTAGGAAGCATCAATCTCGTTTGTGTTCAAGCGCTGACCCTGCATTATCAACTAATGCAGGGTCAAGTTCGTTGAACTCTCACCGCGTTGTTACTGAGCGAACTGGTACCCCGAGCATTCTGCCTGCATCACCGTGACTGTGGCATCCGGCAGTCGCAATATAATACGTCGCACACGGTTTGATACCGGCTCTCATAAGACCTTCATTCATTCAAATCTCGCGTCTCAATTGAATCATCGCATAAACCTTTGTGTGGACGGATTTGGGACTTGGGGAGTAAGCAAACTGTACGATGTGGTCAAGTTGTTGATACAGAGTAGTTAGGGTCCCATCAACATTGATGCGGTCGTAACAGACTCCTTACCTAGTAGACTTACTAGGTCGGGACGGTGTCGTGCAGTCAATGAATTAATTTCTCGTGGATTTGAACATGCAGATCCAACCGTAATTTCTGACACCTGTTCGGATATAACCATATTGATTGGAATTGATAATTATTTTCTGTTTGTTTATGGTAAGCGAATCGATTCTAATTTGTATGGAATCCCATCAAAATTAGGGACAATTACTACTGGCACTGTTCCGTCAGCCCACTGTACAGTCTCGACCGTCACAGTGGTACGTGTTGCCACCTTTGAGAACATCTCTGAGAGTAATAATGAGATTAGGAAGTTAAGGGAGTTCATCAGATCGGAATTCAGGACCCTAGTGATGATGATGATGACGAAGAAGCCAATCATAAGTTGGAGAAGAATATAACTTTTAAAGCCAATAAATATGATACCCGCCTCCCGTGGAGGGACAATCACCCCACGCTTCCCACAAAACGGTCTCTTGCCATGGCCAGGTTGTGGTACTTGTTAACTTGTAGAGGACAAGTGTCCCTACAATTGGTACTAAAATATAATGGTAAGCATATCTTGTTCATGGTGCTTATTTAAATAGACCGAATCATTTGAGCCGACATATCTAAAATGTAAGTTTCAGACAAAACTAGTTAAACTATTCTGCTAGCGGCAACATCGAGTAAGCCTGCAGCAAGGCATTGTGAACCAACATACTCATTCGAAACACATTTACTCAGTGCGTGTTTCAGTGAGTCTGCCTGCCAATACTGGGTAAGTTCTCCAGTTTATATTAAGAGTTTCATTAACAGCTTCTTTTTAAGCATTTAGAGGGGCCTAGAATATGTTTATAAATATGGTGATAAGTTATTTTTGAATCGCCATACTTCGGCTATTAGTGTACTGGTCAGTCTAGTGAACAGCGCCAGGCTGAAAGTGATGTTCAAAGCAAAATATATTATAGCAACCGATATACTTTTTGTAAGATGAATAATGTCAAACCATGTGGCAGCCAAGGCTGATTGTATTTTGTGTCAGCTAGAAAAGAATGTCAGCAGGTATATGTTCCCTATGAACCCTGCTGAATCATAATTCCACACATATTTCATATGCAGTGTTATAATTGACAAAATTGGAATTCCATTTAGGAATTCTATTTCATAACAGCCAATTCTAAAATATAGTGTGTCATTTATCACTCGACGGAGCCAGTTCCTCCATTCTTTAACTTCAAAAACAATTTATGCTGACTACTTAACTAGACTTGTGGTGCCTGACTGAGCCCAAACTTTCCATTCAATTAAAGACACATATTGTTGCCTGCGGCTTTAGTGGGTGATCATAAAGGTCTTAACAAAGAGACCTTACTTCATGTAACACAAGGAATTATTCCACAGCCCGGACCCGGGGGGCCCAGCCAGGCTACCCGGGGAGCACCTACGATGGGAGTTCATAGGACCAAGAGTCAAAAGAAACTGTCCTCACCAAGAACGCCAGAACATGCCCTGGATCCAGCTATTGCAGTCATCCATGCAGCAGGCCTCTTTCTTGGACTCCAGGTTCAAGACCAAACCGGGGCAGCCCAAACGATGGTGCCCCACGAGCATTGTCTTCCAGTCCTGGTCTCTTGTGAAAACCACCATAATTAGCTAAGTTTGCATTGTACAACTTCAATTCATTAATCAATTCACGAGGCAATTTAACTGGATTCTTATTCATACGCTTCCTATTCTCTTGTTGCCAACTTAAAAATCTTATGAGTATCTGAGATTGAAAAGCCATTGTAGCTGCGGCACCACCTTGAAAATAATGCGATACACTGACAGTGTGGCCGATATCTTCTTTCATTCATTATCAAATATATAAGCGAAATGGTACCATGCAATTGTAAGTACCGCTTGAATGAAGATAGCTATGTAACTACCATTATATAAAAACATCAAAACTAATTTATTTCGAACTAGTCTTTCCACCTCATAAAGCTACTGACTCGAAAACTAGTGACTCGAAAAACTTCCCTGAAGGCTAGACCTGGAACATTGAAAATGTACAACGAGTTACTAGGAGAACAGTTACGCTTGGGATTCATTGAGGAGGTCGATGAGGATTCAGGGGTCTCTAGCAAGTCGAAGATATACTAAATAATATATCATCATTTATTCAAAAAGCATTCGGCGACGACTCCAATTAAGATCGTATACGATTGCTCGGATAAAATGGGTAAACGTAGTCCGTCTTAGAACGTGTGCTTGTTGACTGGCCCGAGCATACTCAATGAGCTGCCTGGTGTAATCTTGAGGTTTCGACTTGGGAAAGTTGCCTGTGTGGCCGATAAAGAACGTGCATACTGGAGCAATCAACGTACGAAGATTGACAGGTTTGGCTAAGGCTTATATTGTGTTGTTTGCCTGCGCAGTTACGCGAGCGATCCACCTTGAAGTGGTAGATAACCTTTGGAGAGGTGAATTTTGGTCGGCATTTGTCAGATTTGTATCGAGGCGATCTTATCCTTGGACTATGTATAGTGATAACGCAAGCAACTTTGTGTCTGCTTCTCTTATACTCTTCGAGACAATGCCGATCATCAGCAAGTTTTGGAAACTTTCAATAAGTACAATGTTCAGAAAAAAATTATAACTCCGAGAGCAGCATGGCATGGCTCTTTGTGGGGGAGACTCATAGGTGTAGGGAAATGTTGCCTGGGAAATGTAGTTTGTAACGCCATTCTTCCTGTGAAATAATTGAGCGTGTTGACAACCCAGATATAGGACAAAATGTATGTTCGACCATTGATGGTAGAGACCTTTGTCCACCGACACCTTCCATGCTTCTGGTTGGGCATCAGATCACAGATTTTCCGAGCATGGGCGAGTGTGAAGAACTGGTCGACCCAATTTATGTGAACCACGAGAGAGTACGTAACAAAACGTTTAAATGTTTTAAAACTTCTGCTTGAACAGAGTTGGCAGCGTTGGCAGTCTGAGAGCCTTTTGGCTCTTCGCGAGAGATATTTGTCAAATTCGTCCGCTTGCGGCTGGTTCCCTGAACTGGGAGACGGGTTCTTGATTCATGATGTTTTGCCACGGGTGCACTGAAGATTGGATGTAACTTCTAAACTATTTAAATGCGCTGATGGGTTTATCCGTTCTGCAGCGGTTAGAATCGATAAAGGAGAAATGAGGTGCCCATGTGACAAAGTTTTACCTATTCAAGTTGCGTTGTGTCGAGGCTTCTCTTCTCGAGGAGGACAAAGAGTCTATTGATAGCCATGATACAGAGAGAATCCATCGCAGAACGACCGATGAGGCACTGAAAGCTATAAGAGGGATATACACCAAATAGTTCTCTAAGGTTCATCCCGGAGACAGCGGAAGTTACTGCGCTTTTCTCGTCGATTTTTCGTCAGTCAGTTCTTTGTTCCAAAGTGGGTTACCTAAGGGGGCTTAGTAGTTCTCGTGATAATGGTGGAAGCTGACTAGGAAATTGGTGTATTGACTGCTATTTTACTGAAACCTCAAAGGGCTTTAGTGTCGTGTTAACATATTTTTTAATGAACGTTATGTTTAGAAAAATTCTATTATAATTGTTCAGATATGTGTTATTTCAATGTAATAGTTTATGTATAGATATTTAATGTTTAATATTGTTTATGTGACCCGTGATTTTTTCTCTTCCGTGTTTGTCGCCGGAAAGGGTGTCGTAGACGTGACCGCGAAATGCCATGAGGCGTTTCCGATACTGCACGGAGTGGTCGGAGGAGGTCTGGCTAGCTGCGGTTTGCCGTCGGCCGACTTTAGAGGGGTAGTTCGGTATTAGAGAGAAAAGGAGATGGCCGACGGTGATGCGGCTTTTAGTCTACAAGTCCATCTCTTGCGAATCTACGAGCCTGTCTTCTGCGAATCTACGAGTCCATCTATTGGGAATCCATGAGTTCATCTCTTGCGAAACTATCGTAGGACTGGGTTCACATCTTTTGTAACTGCCTCTGAACTACATATTACCCTTGGGCCCCTACTATTGATCAGTAGAGGGTTCAGCATATCTGTGCCAATTAATGAGCACTCTCTTCGCACTCCTCTGGCTATAAATATAGTGTGAAATTATTTGTGTTGTTTACTTTGTCCATGCTCCTGAAGAATTTGTTTTTTTTCGCTATAGCTGGTAATGTTCCTTATTATTTAATGAATAATGTGTCACTTCTGTTATTGCGTCTATGCCATGTGCTGCAAGTATTCCTTGCCCTGCGAAGTATTATCAGTGACACAATTATCCTGTGCATCAATCATAGTTATGCTATTCGTCTATGTTCTTCAATTCTCGATCAACTCTATCATGATTATTCAGCCGTCCATCAACAACATCAACTACCAGAAGACAATTAATTCCCTCATATTATACCAAAATCATTGTTAAAATTTTATTTTTTGTATTCAATTTGCTACGCGTTCCGTTTTTGATTTGTTTTACATCCGTAGCGTCATAATTGTGTATGATTATCAATGTGGTTACCACCCTTTCAAATTATAGATCCAATGGACTTCGCTCATGTTGTACTCCCCACGCGCAAGGAGGTTTCAACTAACCTACGACCGTTATGCAATGTCCGGTTTTTCGACAACATGTTGTGATTTTTCTTGCCGTTGCAATCATCATTCCATTCTGTGAATATAATTTAGGGTTTTTTCATAAATGCTCTTCATTTCCCCTGCGGTCATCAACAATTGTATAGCAACCTCATTCTCTATATGTGATTAAGGATAATTACTGTTTTCTAAAGTTCAGAACAAATATGGAGTCAGAAATAAGAAAATCAGCGAAGTCAGAAATCAGGCAACCAATCACTTCACCCTGCACTTCTCTTAGCCTTGAAAGCCTATCTCTGAGTTTGGGAGAGTGACCGAGTAGCGGCCCATTGCCCCGCTATTGTCCCTACTATGATCTCGTCCTAGCACAATAATATTACTTTACTGTGTTTTTGCTCTACTATTAATTATTATCGTTTCACAGCTGTAATAACTATATTATGTTTAAATCTTGCAATCACGCGTAACTCTAAAATATATCGTAAGCTATTTCTACATATGCTTTATGTTTATGCTATATATGTTTATGTCTGTACGTGCTTGTGCTCGTCCCATCATACAGCCGTGTACCGGTTACTCTCGTCTACCATCTCTGATGCATTTTCTGCCCACACCTCTCGATGCCGGCTCATTGTTCATTATCCAGAACCAATAGCTCAAACGCAAACAACACTAACGGTCGCCATCCTTTTAGATCTTCCAAGCTATGCCATGACGAGGCAACTTTCAGTCACGTATCCAGCGTCGTTCATTCAAGCAAACAATTATAAATCAGAAATTACATGATTTAATCAAAACTAAACAATTAAAGTTTCTCATAACTAAATTCCAACCTTTTTCAGTGCAATCATTTTACGTCACACCCAGGGTACACTAACACTACAGGGTAATACGGATAATTTAATACGTGACGTCAGAATCACGTGGTCGGACGTCATGACTCCGCCCTACCTGCCAGTGACGTCACTGGAGCAATACATCCAGGCTAGTCATTTTGGGCTCGGAATTTTTGGGTAATCAAGTAGTTTATTTTTATTTAAAATATTTAAACAAGCCATCTTCTTGAAGAACAGAGCTCCAATATTTTTTATTAGTCCCAATTTTTGAGCAAACACTAACCAATTGATTAGAACAAAGCAGTTTATAAATGTAAGAAAACAAGTTTCCTCAGATGGCTGAAACGACAAGCTGAAACTTTGTTATTTTTCGTGTGTGTTTCTTCGATAAATACTTTGATATTTTACTTTTTGCACATCGGCCAGTGGAGATATTTGTAAATCTATGGAGATCAGAGGTATTTTTGACGAAATCCAGTATAATTTCATTTGCAATTATTGAATTTTAGGACTCCAGTATTCTTCTTTCGTTGTACAAATTTGGAAGGAATACGTTCTTTAAGCCTTTTTCAAAGAAACTCTCATCTAAATAAGGCGAAAACATTCGCGCGTTGTTCAAATTAAGGGCATCCTGACGGCCTGCAGCCAGCAGCCACCGTTTCCTTATGGTGTCAGATTTAGGAATCCTAAAAAACTATTTTTTTTGTAAGAAACAACCTCAGGTCTTACAACCGTGCACTGCACAGCATGACAAAATGAAACTAGTCACTTTAAGAGTTTAAGTAACAAATAAATGACGGAACACGAATGGCCGTTTTGGCATCAGTGACACCAAACAAGCGATCACGCGGAGGCAGCCGTTGGTAAAAATCGTTGTAATAAAATTAGCAGCATAATTAGCTGCATGTGATAATTTATCCGGTTTGCCATGTAGTGTTAGTGTACCCTAGTCACACCATTCATTACTTCAAACATCATTCAAAACAATCACGCATTTACGACTTAGGAGTCTGTATAGTCGCATATCATTCAATAGTAAACAGGTTTTCACTAAACATTATCTTTTAAGTGCGGCTAACAGAAATTGCATATACATCTCCATCTTTACGTATATGACTTGTAAAAGCCGGTGGAGCAGTGTGACTCTTCATATGTTGCCGCTGGTGCTGTACTACAGGTCCTGTTTTTCACGTATTTTTTATAAGTTAGTCAGTTTGTTGCACCCTGATCCTTAATTGTACCACACCATGTAAAAATTTTATACACGGATCATTCATAGAATTTGTGTTTAAGGGTAGCTTTTAGTCCGACTACAATTGGTATCCATATCATCTTACGTATAAATATGCTCGTAGATTTAATTTTCTCTTCGTTACTAGAATAGATCATTGAAATGTAACGCAGTAAATGCAGCATACTTATGATGATAGCTAAACATATA
>SDVV010011142.1:0-15962 GCA_016164225.1 Gammarus roeselii
TTCTTGACCACTCTCTCATCAAGGGGTCTCATTCTTGACCACTCTCTCATCAAGGGGTCTCATTCGTGACCGCTCTCTCATCAAGGGGTGCCATTCTTGACCGCTCTCTCATCAAGGGGTCTCATTCTTTTTAGGAAGGGGAATTCAGTTTTTGATTAGTTTTGTTCCAAACTAATAAAACATACATGGCTTGTAATGCAAATATTTTTGTACATACAAGTTTAAACAATTTTTTTTATTTTTGCAATAATCTAAAGATCAGACATGCATACTCTTCTGGGATATTTTTACTTAAGAGGAGTACAATAGGATTATTTTCAGCATTCGGTGCTCAAGGCTTGGATGCTGTGGCAATCTCAGCACGGAGTCAGCAGCGACTGGAACAGCAGAGCGGGCACCTCGCTGGTGTTGCACATCTTTCAATTGTTATTTTCATGTAATCGAAAGATACAAACAATACTATTTTTAATACTCGGAAGGCATGATTTAAACGCATTGTGGGTGGTTACTCGTTATTTAGCGTGAGTAAAAGATTCACGCCAAATGCTTTCTAACAGATTCATTGTCTGATCGCAACAGTGGGTGTCATCACGACACGTGCAGTGCGTATCAATTGTGTACTTCAAACTTTGGTCGTGTCATGTTCGGGAAGGCTGTGCTCAAATGTTCAGCTCTGAAAGTACGATGCACGGGACTGTTCATACTCGGTCCCATTTACTTATTTGTATGCTGTAATGAACTTTATATGGTTACTTAATAGGTTATCATAGTTCTGGCTTAACATTTTAGGTACTCTAGAATTCCGAGATTATTGTTTAAATTTGGGATGAACACATAACAGTGATACCAAGCCGTTTGTGTATGAATCAGTATTTGTATTTTTAAAATGATTTCGGTCGGGCACTGTATAAATGCCAACCGTTTGTACCTCATAACAAGCAAAGTAAGCCTAATTGACATTTTTTATCACGAATAAGTGAAATATAATTAACTTGTTATTATATCAGACTAACAATCTTTAACTCTGATAAATATAACAATTTTAAACTGACTTTGCCTATAATTTAAAACTCACTTTACCCAGTGTCTCTCTCAGTATTCAATTCCCTTACTGTCTGTTGCTATGGCGTTCACCAGACAAAGACTGTTCTCATGTAAGTAATCCTATTTCCAATTTCAACTTCGATTCATTTTAACACCACTCGAACATTTTCCGTCGGAGTTCTTGCTCGCCAAACTCCGCATTAGCATTCATCGCAAGTTGTGAAAGAATGATTGTAAGAAATGCTCATATTTTTCCGCCCAACCACAAATCCATGCAGCAGCCGTCGCGTCGCGCCTGTCATCGTAATTCTGGATAATAATTTGATTAATGAAGCAAATGAAAAATGTGAACAAATTAAATATAGATTAATAAATGATGTAACAATAGGAATTCTGTATGACAAGTTGAATCAATATGATTTCACTGAAATCATAAATGGAAATGACCGTGATCTTTCTATCAAACGATCAACTTATATAGAGTTGATGAAAGTAACAATTCTTGCTGTCAGTTGAAGACAAAAACAGTCGCTCCAAACAAGGTAATGAGACCCTGCATGGATTACCGCTACAAGAAAATCAATTATAAAAAGACAGAATCTTGAACTTTATTCGTACTTGCAAGGCAAAATGCAAATAGTTGCTTATACCCAATTTAGAAACCACGTTACAGGCTTGATTCAATCTTCTAAACGAGTTTACAATGAAATTAAATTTTCTGAATACGTAAAAGATCTTAGACGAACGTGAAAGGTGATCAAAAACATTCATAGACCTAACAATAAATGCAACCCGCCTATGAAATACATCATCATTGCCAATAACGAATATTCAGATGATCAAGATATATCACATATACTCGATGAATACATTGCGAAGGTCGGGAAAAATATTGCTGATTGTATTAGTACCAATGAAAGTAATACAGATACAGATACAGACACTAGGCCGAATCCCCAAGAAAGGGGGGTGGCCGACGGCAGGGCGCACCTCACACCCTCAGACGCTCACACTCACACAATTTAGCCCTTTTGGGCTAAAGGGTCCGGCCGGTAACTCTGCGTCAGAGGATTCGTCGGAGGATTCGTCGGAGGATTCGTTGTCAGCAGCAGGGTCCGACAGCTTTCACTGGTTTACCCCCGCCGCATCATGATGGCCGCCCCCTCCACGACCATCCCGACAAGGTGATGTCAAAGAAGGGGAAGCACATCAGAACATCGTCAAAAATCAACCTTTCACAACCATTCTCCACTCACGCTTATATATTGCACCCTCTCTCACCACTTCCACACTCAAGTCTTTCCTTCCCAACGCCCGCTTCACACCATCCATCCACCCAGACTTCGGTCTACCTCAATCTCCCTTCATCCATCCTCACCATTTGCTCGAACCATCTCAGAACACGCGAATCCACTCTTTCCTCCAACTTCTTCACCATCCCCGTTCTGATTCGAACCACGTCGTTGGTGACCCGGTCTCTCAGCGTAACTCCAGCCATGCTTCTCAAGCATTCCATCTCGAAAACATTCAACCTTCTTCTCTCTTCTGCTCTCACCTCCCAAGTCTCAGCTCCGTAGAGCACAGTTGGGACAGCAACACCCTTATACAACCCTCTATTTGCTTCCATCCCCAATGTCCTACAGCTCATTACACTCTTCAGTGCACCCAACACCATACACCCCTCCTTCACTCGCTCCTTCACTTCAGTTTCCACTAGCTCAGTCCCCTCCACATGGTAGCCCAGATACTTAAAACACTGAACTTCCTTCAACAGCTCTCCATTTAGGAGGACACTAATTTTACTCATATCCACACACCTCGAGCATCTCATTACTTTACTTTTACCTAGATTCACTCGGGGCTTCCTCCTCTCACATACTCTACCAAACGCAGACATTAGCCAACATAGCTTCTTTTCTGAATCCGCCACCAGCGCCGCATCATCCGCAAATAGCAACTGGCTCAACTGCCAACTCCCCCTATTCGCTTCCAACAGCTCCAAGTCACGAGCCAGCACACTCGCGTTCACCTCCGTGACCACTCCATCCATATAGAGATTGAACAGCCATGGAGACATCACGCAAACATGTCTCCGTCCCACTTTCATTGTGAACCAATCACTCACCTCGCTTCCCACTCCGACACATGTTCTGCTGCCAACATAGAAACTCTTCACTGCTTTCAACAGAAGTCCGCCCACTCCATACAAACGCAATACCCTCCACAGCACTTCCCTCTCAATCCTGTCGTATGCCTTTTCTAGATCCATAGAGGCCCAGAACACATCTATTCCCTTTGCAAGGTAGTTCTCACAGACCTGCCTCACTGCAAAAATCTGATCGGCACACCTTCTACCACTCCTAAAGCCACACTGTTCCTCCCCAATTGCGCAGTCCATACAGTCTCTAATCCTTATGACCAACACTCTCTCGTACGACTTTCCAACCACACATAACAGACTGATACCTCACGAGTTGCAGCATTCATTTTAATCTCATTTGCCCTAATACAACGGAACAATGCAAGCACTGCGCCACTCAATCGGCACCACGCCCGTCACAAAACACAAGTTCAGTAGCATCACCAACCATTCGACAATCGTTATTCCACCCTTTTTCAGGCACTCAGTCTCAATGCCATCCAAACCAGGGGCTTTCCCTGCATTCATCACCTCCACAGCCTCCTGCACCTCTTCCCTGGCAATGTCCGCCACAAGTCTTTGTCCCAAAACTGGCATCCGAGCACCACCATCCACAGCAACAATGTCAGCCTCCCTGTCATCTTCGACATTCAACAACTCATCAAAACTTTCTGCCCACCTTTTCCGTACATCACCATTTCCCATCAACAACTGGCCGTTTTCATCTTTCACCACCTTCTCCTTTCGGGTGTCTCCATTTCTCACCCTCTTCACCTTTCTCCAGAACATTGTTTTGTTCTTCTCAAAATTTTGGCACAATCGTCTGCCCCACCTGGCATCAGCGTCCCTTTTAGCTCTCCTCACCACCCGCTGCACTTCGTTTCTCATCTCTTTATAGTTTTCATAGGCCACCACAGACTTCACCTGCAACCACTCCTCAAACGCTCCTCTTTTCCGTGCTATCGCCAGTTTTACTTCCTCGTTCCACCACTCGCAACCCTTCCTTCTGCACCGGCCTACACCGCTCGCACCACACACATTCTTTGCTTATCTCAGCAACGCATCTCTTCATGTCTCCCATTCTTCCTTCACATCTCCCAGGTCCTGTCCTCTCACGTTGTCATATTCCTCCCTCAACGCCTGCTAAAACTCCTCAGCTCTGCTTCTCACGTTCAGAAAAACTCACTTTAACTACCTTTCTTCCTCCTCCTACTCATTTGTTGCCCTTCCATCTCTGCTCCACTCTTAATCAACCTTCTACCAGCAGATGGTCAGACACTCCTCCACCCTCCCCTCTCAATACTCGCACATCCAACAGCCTCCCTACCACACAAATCCAGCGCAAAACAAAATCCATCAGCGCTCTCTCCACCACTGCACCACGGGCCATCCTTACCCATGTGTACTTGTGGATATCTCGCTTCTTGAACAAACTGTTCCCGACCACCAACTCCTGCTTCATACACAGACCTATCAGGATTTCTCCACCATCATTTCTACCGGGAACACCACACCTTCCTATCACATTCTCCACCACTACATCTCCGACTTTCGCATTAAGGTCACTTAGTACAGCCATTTTGAATTGACTTCCAAAACTCTTGATACACTCACTCAGTTCAGTCCAGAATTTCTCTCTCTCCTCTTCACTCCAATGAAAATGACCATCTCAAAAATCTATCGAATAATAATTTTCTTAATCCCAAGAACTTTTTGCCAGTTACTACTCAGGACATCACCTCAATTATCTTAACTCAAAAACAATCTAGAAATTTCGATGGTTGATCTATCAGAACTATAAAAAAAATTGTCTGTATAGACATGCAGCCGTTTCCCGGTATTTTTTAGGGTGGCTTGTTTAGGCAAACACAGAGGGGAAGGCACCCAATCTTTCCGCCGTGAAGAAATTAACAGATACATTATCCCCAATCCTAGTTTCGGTTGTCAACAAGTCTTTGATACAAGGAAAATTTCCTAACTCTTTAAAAATTGCTAGAGCGACACCCATTTACAGAGGTGGGGACCAAACTGATACAGGAAACCCATCTCAGTCCTCCTCTAAGTTTGCAAAATATTTTTAAAAATTGTTCACGAACTACTAATCCGTTACCTGAATGTAAACAGCATCCTGCTTGAAAACCAGCATGGCTTCAGAGCCAATAAAAATACAACTCAAGCCATATTGAATCACCTGCAGTTCCAACATCATAACATGGAATCAAACTACATTGTGTGCTTTCTGTTTCTCGACTTGCGTAATGCCATCGACTGGGTTGATCATCTTATCTTGTTGTCTAAACTCAGGTCTTATGGAGTACGAGGAGTTGCCAGTGATGAGATTACTCCATGTTTGTCCAACCGAAAGTAACATGTCATTGCGAACGCAGGTCTTATGGAGTACGAGGAGTTGCCAGTGATGAGATTACTCCATGTTTGTCCAACCGAAAGTAACATGTCATTGCGAACGCAGGTCTTATGGAGTACGAGGAGTTGCCAGTGATGAGATTACTCCATGTTTGTCCAACCGAAAGTAACATGTCATTGCGAACGCAGGTCTTATGGAGTACGAGGAGTTGCCAGTGATGAGATTACTCCATGTTTGTCCAACCGAAAGTAACATGTCATTGCGAACGCAGGTCTTATGGAGTACGAGGAGTTGCCAGTGATGAGATTACTCCATGTTTGTCCAACCGAAAGTAACATGTCATTGCGAACGCAGGTCTTATGGAGTACGAGGAGTTGCCAGTGATGAGATTACTCCATGTTTGTCCGACCGAAAGTAACATGTCATTGCGAACGGAAGACAAACTACTTTGCTCAATATTAATCATGATGTTCCTTGAGGTTCGACGATAGGGCCCCGGCTTTTCCTAATTTTTATAAACGATAGAGTTGACGCATCGTTTTTCCCAAGTTTACAATGTTTGGTGTTGATAATGATTTATCTACTTGAATCACTTATTACACCATTAACGAATTATCTACCTCAACAAGGAACTCGATCATGTAAACAAAGGGTTAACTGCAACCCGAATTGGTTTGCAGATGACCCCTTGCTTACATGATCATTCAAAAATCACATCGACGGTATATGATCTGTATTGTCAAGATCTATAGCCATTCCTTCTAAATTGAATAAATTCCTCCCTCAATCTGTCCTTAAAAACCTTCATTTCACCTTTTCTATGGAACAGACAAAAAAACTGATAGCATATTTGTGTTGAAAAAGAAAGCTATAAGAGCTATAAATTATTTTACATTTAAATTCTATTCTCATTCGATCATAGTTTCAAAACCATGAACATCCCGACACTGGAACCAAGATCAAGATCTATTCAATTCATTTAGGAAAGTCTTGTACGTGCACAGTCCTTATACAAGAAATGCCAACAAACCCGTAATACCCCGTTACAAAAGATCTAAAACCAAATTCGCTATCCACTTCAACTGTGTTAAAATTTGAAACTCGCTGACCCCTGTTTACCGTCAGAATGTGTATTTTTCAGTCCTTAAGTCAAGACTGGAAGAGTTATACTTAGAATTTTACTAGCCCAATAATGATTTATTATCACTTTCTAGTTTTTCTCTCTCAATCATAGCTGAATTTGTAACCTTGTTAGAAGCAGATGAATTTAATGTTCAACAGCCTTGCGGTGTATGTAAGGTTTCATTTTTTCAATGTTAATAGTACTCTTTTGTCAAATAGTGTCAGGCATTGAACTGTCCCATGTTGCTTCCAGTTGGTGTCTTGAATTAATAAATCTGCTTAGATTTATTTTAGATCTTCTAGGGTTAGGTAAAATCGATAGGTTAGTACGTAAGAATTAGGTTGTCCCATAAGCTCTGAACGGCTCAAGTAAGGCCTTCAATTTTCCACCTTCAAAATGTCTTAACTGTATAATGAAATCATAACTAGTACAATCTTGTTCTAATAAAGTTTCGGCTGTTTCTTGTTATTTTGAGCGGCCCAGTCGGCCGTCCGGCACCGCGATGCATTTTATTTGGCAGCGTCACTGCTTCGCATTGACTCACAATACTGTACTAGCCTGTGCACACGATAGTCAAATGCTCGAAGGGTCTACGTCCTCTGAGCGAACGTATTTCGTCCGTGTGCATTGAAAAATCGTGTGAGTTGAGTCACTTTGCCGAACAGCTGCTAAATGAAACAAACACATGGGTTGTTGTTTTCGTCAAGAGCTTATGCAAGCCATTCCCATTAACTTGTGATACATTTAAAATAATAAATTTACAAACTGTTGCTGACCTACCAATTGATAATAATGCTTTGGATCATTTCCAAGTAATATGTAATACGGCAATATCTGACCCTCATTTCAGATTTGGGATAATTTTTTCAGATTTTATGGGAATTTAAACCAGCCTCAGATGGGCTTCAAAGTCTTCGTCAGTCCAAAGTCTCTCCAGACCAATCACGGAAAACTGTACTCACGTCGATCCGTTCAATGAGGCAAGCGTTGGAATGACTGAGACGCATGTGGCTTAGGTCCAAAGACTCATGGATTTGACCGACGTGTGCATTGGCCATAATACTCCTCTGTTTGCAAACTCGGTTCCCGGGGCCGTCCAAACTGATGCATTATTTGCACTACTGCGCATTGACTCACACAGGAAGGATACTGCCCTCTCATGGCAGACTCGGTTGTTAGAGCATCAACGTACTCTTTAGCAATTCGCTAAATTGACGAAAATTCTCATTGACGTTGTATTAGAAGGATCGTTTCCCCATCATTGACACTATTTAAGTCGATTATGTCTTCGGTTCCCACTCTTCATTTTCTTGTGTATCCCATTTCCCACTTCCATTTTCAAAAAATGCGATTTGTCAAGTCACCTGTTGCTGTTGGTTGATTTTTTTATACCCTAGATTCATTATGGTCATTGAAGCCTAAATCAAAATCTGCCTTTAAAATTTACACATTCAAGAACATAAAAACATTCAGTTGTGTAATCATGAGGGCGAAATGGTACTACGAACCAAAATTAATAGAATTACATTCCAAATAAAACACCTAATACGACCTGGCATGAAGTCATGATCTGATGCACAGAAAATGCACCCATTTCGATACACGCAAGAACATGGGACGGAAATAATTTCGGGAATTGATGTACAGTTACCAGTTCTATTCCTATAACCTAAAAATCTCCAAAAAGTGATGGGAGTAGTCAACAGTTCTCAATTAAAATAAATTTATTTTCAAAACTACTCCTGAATATATACGTAAATTTGTCTATATTACCTAGATTATTATTTAGGGATGGTACATAAATGTTTAAAAATAAATTATACAAGTGAAAAGTGTATGACTGGAATAAATACTATAGTGTACTTAATCGAATATAATTTGTCAAACGTTGATCTACAACACATATTTGTATTATAAACACACAGAAACTTTACTAACCTCGCAAGAAAAAGATACCTTTTATTTTAAACCTCCCATTCACCATGCACAGTATCAAATAAGACTAAAAAGTACGGAAACCTTTGCTTGCAAGCTTTGAACCTTCATAAAATTCGCTAAACCTTCTCTGGTGACCGTATCTTCGAGATGCAACACCACTCCCGTCAGTTACCTGCTCGCCAAGCCTAACCAACTCCAACTCCATTTAGAATTCCAGTAATTTAATTACTCCGGCCCCAGCCACACAGGAGGGCCGAGCAATATTTGCTGCCAGCCCTGGAATATCCTTACCTGGGAACTGTGGTTCTGATGCAATATGACCTCGTAGCTATTTCTCTCCGTAATTGAATTCCCTTGTGGTGCAATGAGCAGGTTGTTTCATTTCTAATATTAAAGTATTGAATAAAGAAATGATTACGTTCATGAATAAAAATAGTGTACAACATGAAAAAAAATGTATTGACTCTATTATCACATCATTTCAGTGATAGAATTTGGGATGGCAAGTGCATAGGCTGTGTGTACGCGGGCCAGCTAAATGGAGCCAGGCAAAACGATATCTTTTATTTTGATATCAATTTTGTCCACTGGCATGTTGGGTCGCCTGTGTTTCGTAGATAATAATCAATTCACAATTCATTTTGAGAGTCACAATCAAATCATATTAATTGAAGTAACAAGTGTCGTTCACACACACATTCAACAGCTGGCTTATTAAAACGTCCTAAAACACAAACCGAATCAAATGCATTGTAACGAAAATGAATGACTAGCTTTACTTTGAGAGCATTCAATGAAAACTGCTGCACACGGCAAGGTAATCTGGTAGTGAAGGTCAAGCAACACAACCTTCAACCGTAAGAAAGAAGTACAACGCTTCTCAACCAAGTCGGCGACGGCACTGCATGTGGCTGCTATGCCGCCTCGCTCAGCCACTAAGGACATCTGCATCGTAAATTCGCTGCCCGACACATAACATTATCGAAACGTCCCTGGATAGCGGCTAAGAACTTTTCAAATACGGCTGTTAAAATTTACAGCCCTCGAATTTTAGAATCTTTCCATTACCTAATGTATTTACTGCTATGATTTTTATAAGGTAATGAAAAATTAACTGCTTCTTGTACCCGGCCACGCTTGTTGAGGCTTCGGCAGTAAATGCGCTGTGTTAGAAGTAGCGAGTTTCTGTCCCGCTACATGATTTAGATTTTTTTTTTCATGATTTATAAAAATAGGGAGGCCACCGTGACCGCAGTGTCAGCAGTGTCAGCTTCTGGTGCTGCATGTCGCGAGTTCGAGCCTCGGCATGGACACGGCGGTCTTGTGGTGGAGAAATTGGGCGCCTCCCTTCTCTGTGTCAGCCTAAATTAGCCACCCTCCTAACTAGAGGAAAACGGCTGTTTGTCTATACAAACATACACGTATATAAAAAATATGGAAACTTTCTTAGCAATTTAAAAAGAATCGGCGTCGAAGTTAATCGATGAGTGCGCACAGAACATCTCTTCACTGATGGACGACTTGCAGACTCTTTTCCTATCTTTGATAAAATCGAAGTAATTTCTGCTGCCTGAACCGTCCAAGAGCATACGTGCTGCAAAACATTGGACCGCCAAGGGCTCAACTAATTCATCAATGTGTGCTTTATTGTTGCCAGTACTTAAAACGTAAAACGAATGTTTTCATTTAAATTTTGTTATTGATTATGTGAAATATTAAGGAATTTAAGCTATTTATTTAGATACTAAGATTATATTATTTATTATGTCGTTTAATTCTAACCAAATCTCGCCCAATGCCCAATGCAAGGGGTAATTTCTTCGCCCAAAATGAAATTTATATCAATGCACTTTGACTAAAGGTCACACCATTCACAAATAATGACATCATAGGTTCTTCTGATCTGCGTCAATGTAAGGCATTCAGTAAATTTACTCTGGACGCAATATTGTTGTGTCCCTTTTAGCGAGATAATTCTCATAGGCTAAGAGAAATCAAATTAACATCATGATTCGTGTAAGATGAATAAAGCGTGACCAAGTGCCGATAGCAGCCTACTACTTATTGGCACCTATTATGACGGTGGTAGATTGATTGATGTTTACGAATATTTTACGTGCCTCAAAGCACATTTAAAAATACTCTTTTGAAATTCCCTGCAAGACAGAGAACGTGCATTTCTGCTGCAGTTGAGATCATATGTGAAAGATCTCGCAGCAAATCAAATTTACAACCACAAGTGCTGCATAGCGTTTTCCCTACTCAGCCGATCAATGCCTCTAACATTTTCAATTTCCTCCTCCTGCATTGATGGCTCTAGACCACTAACATGACGTCACAGAGCACACCCAGGCCCTGGGACGTTGTTTGTGCACCACACTGTGCTCATCATTCGATCAATACTCCTCTTCTATGACCACTATCTTGAGTATGATGCCTCGCCTGGTCCTCTCTCAAAGGGGTAATCTAGATAAGAATATTTCAATGACTATTTATATAACTCGAGCAGAATAATCAGTTATCATCTTTGGCGATGTTTCAAAGCAACTCTAGTTTTGCAAGAAATTTTATTAGCAAACGTTGATGGCAAACAGCTCCTTCCTTCGACATCTCTGTAGCGATATCTTTTTGAATGTTCGGACCAGGTGCTCTAAAGTTTATATGACGGCCAAAATGATTTGAGCAGCGGAAATATCAAGGCCGGACTTTTCTTTTCAAACTTTGATAATGTGCGAACATGTGAAAATTAAAAAGAATTTGGATACAGTATTTTTAACTTCACAAAAAAATTACATAAGGTAATCGCCGAACATGATTTCAAAATTGGCGATAATGAGAAATTCTGTTAAGATGAAGTCAAGTAGCGCGGCTCGTGGAGTGCAGAGCCTTCAAAGGTCTACTTACGTACACAAGCTTGCTGGCGTCCGTAGTGAGAGAGCCGAATATAGTAATAGAAGGCTACTAAACTAATAAATGAGCAAAAAATGCAATCTTTATTCATACACGTATGGTATGGTATTCTGTTTTATTTTGCATCCTAAATCTCTTCATGATTACACACAAATAAAAAATAGCTATAATGATAAGCAAAGTTAATCGAATCAGGTTGAGTAACCCTATTGGGCTCCTTGCACCGAGTACCTGAGGAAATGGGACCGAGCATGAACGGTGACGCGCGTCTTACTTCCATTGTTGAACGAACATAAATGCGCTCTATTTCCGTAACATGTCGTTACAACAAAAGAGAAAATATTTATTCATTCATAAACAGTATGGTATTACGTTTCATCTGAAATCTATACGTAAATGTACACAGATCTGAACTACGTATTATGAAACAAAATGAACATCAAATCAGATTAGATATCCAGTTAGGGATCATCACAACATGTAGTTGTCAAAAATGGGACCGTGTGTGAACGGTGGCGAGCATCTGGATGAATACATGAATGAATGGAAATACACACAAACTGTGTGTTTTTTTGGTTACCTTAACAAATACATATATGTACAAAATTAATCTGGAATACATGTGATGATTAGTTGAAACCAACAAAGCAGATGCAATAACAATATTGGAGGCGTCACAACGTGTAACTGAGTGATGGGGACCTTGTGTGCACGGTAGGGTACATCTTGCTATTATAGTTCAGGGTAAGGACAGCGTTCATCACATCATGTAATCGAATAAAAGGAACCGTGAATAAACAGTAGCGTACATCTCTACCTTTCCTAATTCAACATAAGTACCAACCCCTCCGGAACATATCTCGAGCAGGAGAGGTATAAAAAAATCATTCATTCATAAAAACATAATGGTATTCTATGAAACCTTAAATCTTTTTACAAATGTAAACAAATCTGAAGTACGTTTAAGGATACAAAATGAGCATCAAATTGGATTAAATATCTTGATAGAGTTTATCACAACGTGTTATTTAGAAAAAGGGACCATGTAAGAATGGTGACGGACCTGAATTTTGGACCTGGAATACAGAAGCTTTGGCACCAGTCTCTGTTCTTCTGAACTCAGTGTCAATATTTTCTCCGTTCCGTGTAGATCGTTGATAGGCCGCTTTACACGTTGATAACACATTACCAATTGAACATGAGAGCTTGTTCTAAATGTTAACAACACGTATAGCTTCACTGAGCTTCATTCGGTCATGGATGATCAACCAGCCAAGGTTCTTTATGAGGAGAGCCACGAGATCACTCTTTTTGAAGTTACCCTCATGGGTTGCCTTTGCGGTGAAGTTTATGCTACGCTGAATGTCTGAGAGCAACTGCATAAGCACGTATCTTTACATGCTCTCCTTTTATGGAGCAGATACCAGAGAACCATCACAGAACTCCGTGTCTCGCTGCGGCAGCTTGTGGATCCCAAACACACCGTGACGCATCAACAGCCAAACTAAGTAGGTGCGGAGCAATATCTCTATCCTCATTCACGAACACTAATGGTGTACAGGCAAGTAAATTTGTTATATACGCGTGGTTTGTGGAAGAGTTTTGCTAAATGCCGATATCAGCAACGCTTGTTTCAAATAACGGAGAAATGGGGAAAAATGTAACAAAGTAAAAGTTCTGCCCGTTTCAGTAAAAAGGCGCTTTTCCTGTACGGACCCTTCTAACTATAAGGTTTTTGAGTGTGAGTGTTGATAATAAATTTTTCAGGAGGGTTTTCGAGTGAGATGACAAATAGCGAACATTTGTTCTGTCTTCCTCACTGCACTGGCTGCTCATTATAAGCAGCCAGTGCAGTGAGGAAGACAGAAATCTTAATGATCAGTGAACACAACTAAGGGTATAATTTCTTGTTGGGCGAAAGGCAGCCAAAGAATGATGCGCTGACGCAGAGGATTCGCATTCCGCGAATTACACAGTAATAACATTGCACAGGAATGAGAGGCGCTTCAGTCAAATACTGATGTTTAGGCCTGTAGTATAACTTTCCCCCAACAACTACCCGGGGCCCTACTAAACAGGAGAACTAAGGCCTACTTCAATGCACGTGTCTACAGGCATTAATAATGACAGAAAAGAACACTCGTTGATGACCAGCCTCTAGAGAGTTAGCAAAGTATTTCTATCAGACACAGCAACTCCTAAGAATGAGGGCGCACAACACAAGCTGAGGAGAACTTCAGCCTCGTATCAGCTGTAGATTCCACTGTTTCAGTCGTACGACAAGGCATGAATTACTTTTCACCAAGGATGAATCAGTAACCGAACAGAATTTGTGTCGTTAAACAATGAAAAGACATCATAGTTCAAAAAACTCTGCTAGTATCTGAGCATTGGGGTACACCGAGGAGAGAAAGAGAACGGGGAAGGGGAAGGTCGCCATGACCCATACTTTTGGATATATGATTGGTAATTAGCTGTATTGAGTGCACATATACGATAAGGGTGACTCTTCTTTTGGAACAGGGAGTGGCTTCTCCTCCAGAAGTCTGAGATGCACGACTGTCCAAGCGTCATCTTGATTGTGGCGCTCATATTGCTGCTGGTCACCTTGATACTTTAGTTGTGTATTGTGACGCTCATATTGCTGCTGGTCACCTCGATACTTTAGTTGTGTATTGTGACGCTCATATTGCTGCTGGTCACCTTGATACTTTAGTTGTGTATTGTGACGCTCATATTGCTGCTGGTCACCTTGATACTTTAGTTGTGTATTGTGACGCTCATATTGCTGCTGGTCACCTTGATACTTTAGTTGTGTATTTAGTTTGAACGCAGTGTTTTCTGCTGAACTTATTTCGAGTCGTCAAATTATTTAGTAATGATGACATTATGTACAAGAGATTCCAGATTATTTTGCGCAGTTAGCAAAGCATAAGTGAGCATATAATTAGGGATTTCCTGTTCAGATGAAAGTTGATATTTACATTTTGCAAATATATCAGAAAAACTTGCCAAATCCACCATCCTATTTATTTTGAAGAGGGTTTTATTTCACGTAATTACACGATACGACTGCACTTGTACTTTCCTGAAATATAAACAGGGTCTCACCAAGCTTTTACATCTTCTACACATCCATGAGCGTTCCTTGCAAATGCTTCCGGCACTCTAAATTATTAAAAAATTATTCGTCCCCTATGCCATATCATTATTTTTCTCCGCTCCGGTGATTGTCTACAAAGTTTTGAATCATTTAACATTCATATTTATGATCTTTGGGACAATGAGAATTTGCAAATTCCTCGTAACTCGTCTACACAGTCCCAACTATTTTTAAAATATAAAGCTGCTAACACTTGAAATTCGATTGCCATAGATTAAAAGACGGGTAGAGGTATAGCTAACTTCAAACATATACTAAAATAATAACTGTTTGAACTTGTACGTGCAGACATTATTGAATTGTTATTTATTTCCGCTATGTAATTTACCGTGTCAACTATTCGTGATTCATAAGTTTCCTGTTATATATACATTCATTCTATTTTTTCCCGTTTCATATGTATATTCAAATTTTCAAATATCTTGTTCATGTAGAAATATGTTCATTTGTAACATGCCATGAAAACTATGCAGTTAGTTTCAAAATTGGTTAAATGTCAGTTGCAACAGTATATTGTCGTGATAAAGTAAATGTCGGTGACCAAACTTACTTTGCTTATTTTACTTGAAATCGATGGTCCAATGGAAAACTTATCTGTCTCGATATTTTAAAAAGTGGAGAATAGAGAATGTCTTTCAACAATATCCATCGGTTGTTAGGATACAGAGGTACACTTGCTCCACAACCTTAGTTATAAGTTAATAATAAATTCATCTACATAGCAAATGGTGTCTTCAGAACAGCTCACGCTGACGAAGACTTGGTACGTAGCATGTGTCTATCCTGATATTTATGTAATTTTGACCACAACTCAATTTACCTTAATAGACTTTAGATCATTTAGAACAGAATTTTGTGGATAAGTATAACATCTAGGCATATATTTACGATGTTAAGTTTGGATCAGGTAACAATTTATGTCCTAATAAATAGAAAATGAATTAAAATAGCGGTGGGATCAGCCGGTTTACCACCGAAGTTGAAAACACGACCGATGCTGATACGTCCGTAGGTCTCTTACAGAATTCAATTGCTTATCCGCAAACAATATATTTGCTAAAGTATACATTATCATAGTATTATCATTGAGTACGCTTAAAAAATATATACGTAGGGATGTTCCGATACTCTGGAAGGCCCATTACGATACCTTCAGTATACTATAGGACACATTTGCCTGGCAGTACCGATACCAATAAATGAGCGATACCGATCATCGTTACATCTAAAGAAATTATTTAGACATGTTGATGTTTGATATACAAATACACTCATATAT
>SDVV010011143.1:0-15962 GCA_016164225.1 Gammarus roeselii
ACTTAGCTAGATAGAAATTTAAAATAGCCAGTTATTTATTGTTTTGTAACATAGAAATTGACATAAAAACGAGTATAATGATCAATAAAACAAACGCAACTCGACTTGATTGCGAAGACACCTCCTCTCCAGCAGAGAAGGGGCATCTCACATTTTGTAACGGCTACTATTAACCTGCAACACTTTTAGACATGAGGCTTGGTTGTGATGCTGGGCTTGCTGTCTGATGTTCTTCGAGACACAGACCTACCAGCTGTCGATAGCCGAGTGTTGTCCGTCTTAGCGCCAGTGTTGCCATCTGTTGCCTCCTTCTCAAACCGTTGCTGCAGGGAGGCAACGTTGGAGCTTCCAACAGCTTTACCAGCAAAGGCAGTAGTGCCGCTGCGAGGAGCGTTAGCATTGGCAGGCGTGCGCCGAGCGCTGGATCTTGCAGCCGCGGCACCTCCAGCGCTGCTGCTACCCATTAACGAACTCTTCTTGACTTCCTTGGACGAGTCACCGCCGTTTGTGTTGGTGGAAGGGGTGGAAGACTTGGTTCTGAAGCTGGCGGAAGTCTTGTCTTGTTGCTTGGATGGGGGAGAAGTGGTACTCTTGCTCTTATCTGAAGAACTTTGAGGCTTAAAAGAAGAGGAAGAAGCGGCGGATGATCTGGTTGGAGAAAGCACGCGACCAGGTTTCGTCGAAGCGACAGACTTGACGGAACCTTCGCTCGATTTACTAGCGAGGGACGTTGACGATCCAGGAGAAGTAGCCTTGGTTTTGTTAGTCAAAGCCTTACTTTTTCCTCCACTATTTCTAGGACCTCCTCGTGATATACTGTTACTTACATTCAAAGAAGGTTCCTTCCTGGCAGACTTGGAGTCAAGTACGCTTGTTTTGTCCGGGGGGAAAAGGACTTTATCGGGAGGAAACGCTGGCCTGCTTCCCTTATCTGTCCCTATTTTATTTACCGCGCCATCAACTGAAGTTGCTACTCCACTAGTTTTATCAACAGATATTGATCTTAGAGGAGCTACCCCAGCTCTTGAGGTAATAACTTGACTAGTATTAGGAGCGCTAGCCCCAGCATCGACTAGTTTGCTAGTGGTAAGGAAACCTTTACTTGGATTACTATTACTTTCTAATTGTTTAGTATCAAAAGTGTTTTTTCTAGAATTCAACTTCACTGGGAGCACTGGAGGAGCAGAGGTATCGGATGACCTTCTGGCAGAAAGATCACTCTGCTCGATGAAATTGTTTTTAGTATTTGGGTTGGGGACGTTAGTATACAACGGAACGGAGCTTTGTGAAGAGGGCAATTGTTGGGCAATTGAAGGTGTAAGTATTTGTGAATTGTAGTTGAGCTGCAACGACGCGGCTCTTACAGCTGCTAGAGAAGACTGCAGAGACTTGCTTGGCTCCTCATTAGATAGGATAGCAGGTTTATTGGTCCCTGATGACGGACCTGACGAAGGATCAGTGACGATCTGCGTGGTGATGGTCGTGTTGCTTACAGCACGAATGGGAGACTTAATATCAGCCGAAGCAGTTTTTGGAGCAGCTCCAGTGTCCTCGATCTTTGTTACCTGGTTATCTTCAGACACATTTCGCTTGAGGTAAGCAAATACTCCTCTCGGTTTAAACGACTGAGGCTTTTGAGACTCGTTGCTTGATGAAACATTACTAGTCAGACTGGGTGTACTTGAAGGATTTGATTTCCAGGGATAACTAGAACTTTTAGATAGTGGAGTTGATGAACTTTCAGTTTCTACAACGGATAACGATGGTACATATCGATGCGGTTCTGCGTGGATGCCATTACTACTCGTGGACGCATCTTGAACGGCACTGTGAGATTTGCTCTTATCTTGAGAATCTTTCTTAATAATAAAGTTAGACCTTTTCTGTTTGGAAAGAGCGTTTTTGAATTCAGGTTCTCTCGTTACGAGTTCGGAGACGATCTCCGAGAGCAGTCCACCGTCTTCCGAGCTGCCGCAGCTGGTGCGATCCGCTGGACTGAGGGATGAAGACCGGCTCGGGGACCTCGGGGCCCTACCGCTCTCAGCCTCTCCTCCTCCGTCACCTTCGGCTGTCTCGGCAATGTTGCAGTACAGAGGCTCTTCTGCAACACTATCCTCCTCTTTCTTCTTTCTTTTCGTCTTAGCATAGAGAAAAGAAAAGACAGATTTCTTTGGAGGCTTTTGTTCCTGTCGTTGCATTGCTGCAGCGTCGCTGTTGGCGTAGAAAGGCTCGTGTTCGCTATCTTCCGGCAATCCTTCATCTACGGGAGGTGAAGAAACACCAACGATAGACTGTTCCGGAGAAGTTTCCTCTTCGATTGTGGCGTAAATACTTTCGGTGGGGGAGGAAGGATCTTCGTTGGAAGTCATGGGGGCGTCAATATCTTCCACGCAGGCGTCATAAAATTCATCTGAGCCCGGAGAAGGGATGGAGGGTAGTGGAGGACGAGGGGGTGGTTCCGAGGGTCGAGCTGGAGGCAAACTCTTGGGGCGAGGAGCTCTCATGGAACCGAACTTGGGTATGGGGGGTCGCATTGTCACGGGCTGTTCCCGTAAGCTACCTATTCTTTGGAGGTCTGAATTTCCGGTTGAAGACCCTTTAGTTTCTATGTCTACTGATGGTGCCCAAGTCACTTTGCTCGACTTGCCTCCCACTTCTGCTAAAGATGGTTTCGCCACACTATTAAGCCTTCCTTTGTCATCGTAGGATTGGGTGAGTTTAACTTCACTAGGTTTGAGGTTCGGTTCGGAGGGAGGAACAGGAGCCGGTCGCACAGGAACCAGGTTATCGGGCAGCTTGGTGGCTTGCAGCTGCATAGGGGCTGAAATTTCCAACTGCATCAGGCTCTCGCGGTTGATCTTGGCAGCCTTCCTAGGGAGAGTGTTCGAGCGAGAGGAGTCGTGGTCGTCATCACTGGTGACCTCTCCGCTCTTCTCCTTTTTAGTGAGGAAAGAAGCAAGTCTTGAAACAGTGGAGGACGACTTAGAAGAGGCAGAGTTAGAGGGGCTAACGGTAGCGGAGGCAGGAGGAGAAGGAGCTACGCGCCCTACCAGTACGCTATTGTGATCCGGCACAGACATTGGCCGCGGGTGGTGGCTGTTGCTGACAACAGGCCGGCGAAGCGGGTTGACGATGGCCACAAGAGGCACCCCATGATTAGAAGAGGGCGCCGATGGGGGAGGAGGAGGTAGAGTCTTCGGTACTTCTGGTGGCAGTGAGGAGGCGTGGATAGATGAAGGCAATACGGAGCGGTTGGTGGTGTTCTTTAGGCTGGGTCCACTGATGGTCATCTTACCACCGGCGGCCGCAGCCGGTGGAGCGACAGGAGCTTGCCTCATCGGTTGGGGCGGCACGCTCGAATTTTTCTTAGCGTTAATACTGTTGAGCACCAACGTGTTGGCGCTGCCATTACTGGAGTTATCGTGCACACCGGGCACTACACCGTTAGAAACAGGTCCCTTGTTGCAGGTGTTAATGGGGGAGATGGTGAAGCCCTCGTGCTTTCCGAAGAAAGTGACGCCGCCGGGAGTCACGCCGTTAGCCGCGGCGACAGGGATGGGAGAGGAGATTAGAGTGGCAGTACCGTTCAGTAGAGGGCTGTTGCTCTTGCTGCCTCGAGACGAGGGAGGCGATGGAGGAGAGCGTAGACCCCCCGCTACTCCGTTACCTGCCTCTATCCCACACAGGCCGGCCGCACCCCCGCTCGTCCTGCCGCCTCCGCTGTCGCTAGTTGAGAGTCTGTAAGATAAAAGAAACAAAACAGGCGTTAGCTCAAGTCTAATGGGCAAGAATTCAGTGAAGTTCAACAAATTCACTTTAACAGATGAGTAAATCAGGAAATTGCATAACTAAACTTGCGATGGATAATCAATAAAAATCGTGTTGAATAGATTTGTGGTCCTCTGATACGAGATTGAGTCAGTTTTTCTTCAATTAGACGATAAATGAATAAAAACCCAAGATGCTTGCATAGAATGAAATGTAACAAAATAATCCTGCTCACCCACCTACGGGAAAAATACAATTAGATGTGCAACTATTTATCAACTAGAAAACAAAAGAAAGTGTACAATAGCCAACATGCACAGCACAGAGTTCATGAAACACAGAATAAGGCAGTGAAGAAGTTTATGCGCACGAAATGTGCACATAGTGTGTTCTGAAGATCGGCCATATAGTGTAGAGATACTTCAATGTGCACCCACTCGCAGCAACAACACATCTAAAGGAATGTTTTGTGTACTATGCTACCCGCTCATCGAATCATACAGAAATAATTTAATTGTACTAATAGAAACCGCTAAAAAAATGTGCGTGAAAACGTAAGATGCTTTCAAGATATATATACTGTGTGATAGGAAGGGCAACACAGATAGATACAAGAGTGTGATGTAAGAGGGGGGAGAGGGACTGTAGCGGACAGCGGTGCACGCGTTCGATAGAGAAGGGAGGAGGCTACCACAGCGGTTCAAGTTTGTAATGGTAGAAACTCCCCTTTCTCCCAGAGGGACAGAGGGCCAAACAGTGCACATGGAATAAGAAGGAGAGGTGAGTGGTGCATGCGCGATGGGAGGCTGCTACAGCAGACCGGTTAAAGCTTCTAATAGGGGTGAGGTCTGCAACAGATTAGTACAAATGTTTAATGAGGGAGGTGTGGCCTATAACAGTTAGTGGTACATGTGTGTGATAGCGCGGACGGCGTGGTAGTACATCAAGGAATGGTAAACATTTGTGAAAGGGGAGGCTGGATCTTGAAGATAAGGCGTGGAAGTAGGGGCCGGGCCGGCAACAGATTAGATTAGAGTGTCAAGGCTTTCTAAGAGGCCAGCCACAGAGAGTGGTACAGGTGTTTTCTCTTCCACTTCGTAAAAGCCATAGGTTAGCATTGCACTTCTGTTTTTTATTCGAATGAATCTTGATGAGGAAACATTAGAGAGACGTATTTACGAGAGAATCTTGATGACATTCGTCGGGAGTAGTTTTCGACAGGTTTAGACCTCTGTGTCTTTCCACTTTGCCTAGGAAATTTGAAATTTCGCAAATTCTTCGACTTTTTCGAGTTTTCCTGTTTGACCAAGGCTGGCTACGTGACGCCAATTGGTTCCAAGTTGGCGGCCGGGCCCGCCCGACGATCTAAGCCGGCTGAACCCCCAACGCCCTCCCTACCTATATAAGCGAGGTCTGCCCTACCCCATCATTCATTCGTGCGCCGCTGCTGGACTGAGACACAAGAGCCACTGAGCTCCGTACAGAACCAATTTGATAGGTAAGATTCAGTACATGGCAGCCCATCTGGGCAGTTGAATAAGACCCACTGCCACTACAGAGCCACAGATGGGCTAGGAAATTGCGCAGACGTACTGAACTTGCTGTCTCAGTGAGCCCTGCTTCATCCCAGTATTCGTCGAGACACAAATTTGTCCCAAGACATAAATTTCTTGAGACACAAATTTGTTGCCAGACATAAATGTAGACAAACACAAATTTGTCGAGACACAAATTTGTTGACAGACAGAAATTTGGCGACAGACGCAAATTTGTCGACAGACGCAAATTTGGCGACAGACACAAATTTGTCGACAAACATATGTTGACAGGAGTAAAAGTTTGTCGACAGACATAAATTAGTTGAGACGCAATATATCGAGACGCAAATTTGTCGACAGACATAAATTTGTCGACAAGTTTGTTGACAGCCACGAATTTGTTTACAGACACAAAATGGCAGACAGACATGAAATTTGTCGGCAGACATACATTTGTTGAGACGTAAAATTTTTCAACAGAGATAATTTGTCTGCAGACATAAAATTATTGACAGACATAAAATTGTTGACAGACATAAATGTTGACACATGCAAATTTGTCAAGACACAATTTTGTCGCAAAGTAAAATTTGTCGACAGACACAAATTCGTCTCCAGACATAAAATTTGTGGATAGAAAATAATTTGTCGCCAGACGTAAAATTTGTGGCCAGACATGGATTTGTTTATGGACACAAATGTCACCAGACATAAATTTGTTGATAAACATAAAATTTGTTGCCAGACATTGATTTGTCAACCGATAAATTTGTCGCCAGACATAAATGTCGACAGACAAAAATTTGTTGACAGACATACTTTGAACACAGAAGGCATTTGAGACGAAATATAATCATTACATCAGACTTATATTTCTCTCTTCCTGGTTCCAGGAAAGATGCTAAAAATGCTCTGCGCGTCGGGCGAGCGGTCACGAGCCACAGGACGACTCCCGCAACCCAGAGACCCATCGGATTACCGGCCCAACTGCTCCGGTGTGCCTATCCTCTGTCAAAAGATGACCTACATACCACTTGCCTAACACTCCAGCTGCTCTACGGGACACGTGTATAGGACAGCGGGATACGACATCTGCTTATCGGCCCTGAAAGCGATCCCAGGCAGTGCAGCCTTAGAGGCTTTCCTGAACAGATATCGGGCCATGAGACGAAAATACACAGGCAACGTCACATCGGACACGAAGTAATTTTTGCACCGCGACTCCCGCCCCCTTACAATGCTTGGCAAGCAGCGCAACCCACCTCGCTACTCGGAGAATAGGAAGAAAAAGAGGACAGTAAGGCAGGAGGCGGCACAGGCCGTCTTTCCTCCCAAACGTCCAGGGGCTCTAGCAGGAATAGCTCTACTCACACGAACCGCTAACCTCCCAACCTCGACGTGCCGGCCCCACCCTCGAGTCCCGGTACACTGACGCGCCAACCTCGACGATTGCGGAACGCACTCCCTCGCACAGGAGGACGATACATGGGATAGACTACCACCCAACCAGGAGGGGTTTCACTCGCAGCGGGAGTACACCCCTGGGGATCCGGGCCAGCTCTCCGTGCCCATGAGCACCGCATCGGACGAGAGCCGGCATTGCTCCTCCCAATCTGTTCCCTCTAAATTCCAGAGTTACCTATCACCGGGGCAAGCCAAGCTGAGTCGGCTCAGGCCCGTACACGGGCACGTATGGAAAGGTCGCCCACAATCCGCTCAGCCCCCCATATCGACCACTCGCCACTCCTACAGCCCCACCCTCTACCGAAGACGCCCCGGCGTCCGCACCTCCTAGCTCGGCCATGGCCAACGAAGCTCGGCAAGGTGCTCTTGGCGCTCGGCTCACTCGAAGACCGATTCGAGGCTTGTCTCCAGTCCCTTTCCAGCGACGTGGAGGCTAAGTCTCAAGATCTGGAAGGAAGGGATCACGGATGGGAGGGCATTGACGTGTACGAGGAGCAGCCCTTTCACAATCAGGGCGACAAAGAGAAGGACGGAGGGGCGGATTTTAACTCCCCATGAGGAGAAGAGAGGGCAGGCACATCTCGGGGAAGAACACCCCCCACCCCCCTCTTCGCCATATTCCCTCTCCTCTCACTACTCGCCGCACACGACGACTTGCTCGCGTCGCCCAGATTCACCGCGCACACCCTTACCGGAGGCTGGCAGACCATGTTCACGGTACCAGACCGTACCAGGGCCCTCACAATCCCTTCGTTTCCGGACGATGCCCATGGGCGCCCGGGGGAGTTCCTTGAAGACGAAACCCCGCCCCATCCCCGGAAGAAAGGTGGTATGTACCCCCTCAGCGCGACGTACACAGAAGGATAGGTGAACTGCGACTATGAGGTCGACACCACAGAGCCGCCTAACAATCTTATCAAGGTTAGTGATAGAGGCCCCAACTTAATTTTTTCCCCGGCGGACTTGACCAACACCTCGGTTTAGCTACTCGTCCGGAGGTCTACTCATTTTCAACCGCCAGTTGGTTAGAAGAAACTCCCTTCTCCAGTTTCTCAAGAGTGTCTTTGCAGTCAAACAATCCCCCAATCGGTGGGTGACCATCAGAGAGGACGGTTTGTTCGTTCTGGAACGTATTCCAAATCACTACCCGAACTCTTCGCGCAAATCAATACCAGCCTTCCCGCCGGTTCGGCCCCAAAAAACTTAGACGCTTGGTCGAACGCGCACTTTACGCTGGCAACACACTGCCCCTTAGTCCGGTCATTGATGGAATTCGCGAATGCTCCCATCCTCTCCCCAATGGCTCACTCCAAGGCCAGAAAGGGTAAAATCGCTTTACCGGTCCATCACATTTCTACAGAAGCACGAACCAGGGATTTCCAACTCCGCACTCAGGTTGCTCAGAACCTGCGCGGCTACATCCTCAGCGTATCACTGACGGGCATTTTTGCGCGCATACGGACTCCCGTCCTGAAAGATAACACGCGAGTTACCCCGCCGTCACTACATTGTCTGTCGGAGCTCTCCACAGGCTCCATTCACAAACTATTGTCGGGATCCCTGGTCAACGCAGCTCAGTGGAGATACTAGATTTGACTTCAGACGCTGGACAAGCTGGCCCCGGAATAGGTTCGGACAGCCCTCCTAGCAAACCGGTATTCAAACCTCAACATTTACCGACGAGGCGGTTTTACAGGCTTTCCAGGCGCTGGAAACTTTCCGTAGCAGGACAGAGGTCCTCTTCCTTTATGGGCTCCTCCACTTCAGGATTCATTGCCCTGAAATCGGTGACGGAGACCCCCGCAATACCGGAAAGATATCGAACAGTATTCCTTCCAGGGCCGTGCCGGAACGGCAAGAAGCTCCTTTCGTGGCCGCCCCGCACCGTCCAGGGTGCATCCTACGTTATAACATGGCGCCAGGCAACCTGAAGGGAGACGAGTGGTCTCCAGTGCCCCACAAACCAGCGCAGCATCCCACCCCCTCTCTTGCCCGGGGGGCCCGGGGACGCAACCAGTATGTTCACAGAAGAAAGGAAGGGGGGGGTTGCGGAGGAGGTCGGGGAACTTCGGCAAACAAACGACCTTCCCCCTTCCGCCTGCAGCACACAGGGAACTCCAGACAACGGGACCACCTCCCCCTTTCGCAAGTCCTGACGCACTGCTGGCGACCCTCAGGAACCTGGCTCACTGGAGCGAGGCCTCGTCTTTAGTCAAGCGCATCCTTTCCAAAGGCCTCTCCTGGAAATGGACGCCACGACCCCCTCCGTTCAGTTACACGGTCTCCCACCGACAACACGATGAGGTTCTCCAACACCCTCGAAATTCCTCAGGAAAGGCATAGTCAAGGAGGTGCCCAGACAACCAGCTTTCGTTTCTCGCCTCTTTGCGGTCCCCAAGGCCTCGGGAGGGGATCGCCTAGTGATCGACCTCTCTCAACTCAACAGAAACATCCCCGTATCCACGTTCCGCATGTCCAACCCGCAGCGCATACGGGCAGTACTGAAGCCCCTCCGGTTCACCAAGTTGGATATCAAGGACGCCTTCCCGCACGAACAAATTCATCCTATGTTCGAAAAATTCCTGGCCTTCAAACTGCGAGGCGAATTGTTATTTTTTGTGACCCTCCCATTCGGCCTTGACCTGGGACCAAAAATCTTTACAACGGTCGCGAAGGTACCCCTTCGCTTACTCCACCAACAAGGGACAGATGCGGCTTTCTACATCGACGACTTGCTACTCTGGGAACCGACAGCACATCACTGTCGGCGCAGCACCCAGACGGCCTGCGACCTTCTCTTCAAGCTAGGATTCTACGTCTACCTGGGGAAGTCTATCCTGGAACCCACCCAGCAGATCGACTTCTTGGAGGATTCACTCAACGGAGAGGCCGGGTCTATCGCCCAAAACTTGCGGCTCATCGACCGCTGCAGGGACACGGCCACGGAGATGCTTTCTCACGGAACCCTCTCGCTTCAACAGCATCAGAGTTTCCAAGGCATAATAAAATTCCTCACACCTTATCTACGTCATGCCCGCCACTTCTTCAACGATGTAGTGCTCGCAGCACGCTCCCTGCACCTTGTTATGATCAGCCTCCGCTAGCTCATATATTTGGCAACGTTTCTACCCAAACATTACAATAAAGTTTGAGTATATGTATGCCCGAGAAACAGTGTAGGCCTTAGGCCTGTTGACCCTAGCTCAAGTTACACAAAGAAATCCCTTGCCTTGCATATTTTTCGCTTCCCCTCCAAAGTACATTTAGAAAAACAGGTGTTCCCATGTGGGATATCATGACCAGGAGAAGTTGACGAGTATAGTGCCATTTGGGCATCCTGTAAAACTCGATGTCAGCATTGTGTGGCCTGGATCCAATAACGAAGAGGGGCTGTGTTTCACTCTCATAGCTTAGGGTTATCTTAAATTAAACAGACAGATGGGAGGAGCCAACAAAATTCGTTAACGGCCTAAATTGTAAGTTTGCCAATAAGGTCGAAGTATTAGGACACCACGTCTCTTTGGGAGGGGCCAAATATAGAGTGTTTCCCTTATTGGAGGATCACTTCATATACATAAACAAGGCCCTCCCACATAATTTTAGGAGTGCAGGGGTACATTGTATAGGACCTGACATTTTATAGAAGAGCTGCTCGGGTGGAGGTGAGCCTGATTAGAACAGCGATCGAGCACTCTGTGTGATACTTGTCTGATATTATAATCTCATATATAGATACGTGTAACATTGCCCTTCAGCGTTTATATGCGTTCCATAGGTTGTTAGTAACTGTATGACAATTTTTGCTACATATAATAGTATTCGTTCATACTTAGATGCGTGTAATAATTACTCGGTATTCATGTCCCGTGTTTTGTATCTCCCTACAGGGCGCGTTCCGCGTTCTGCTCACACCTTATCTACGCCATGCTCGCCCCTTCTTCAACGAGGTGGTGCTCGCAGCGCGCTCCCTGCACCTTTCCCGCAAGCCCTGCCGTCTCAACAATTCCTACCGCCTTACAACGGGACCTTCCTTCACTCCCCCGTTCCGTTCGTAATGCCCCCAACGGAGCCTCTCTTGTAGACGTATGCATCGGACGAAGCGTGGAGAGCTGTATGCTGCAGCGACAAGCAGTCTTACGGCCGCTGGTCTCAATTGGAATGCAATCTCCACATTAGGTCGAAGGAATCACTGGCCATCGTACATGCCCTGGGTGCACGAACACGTTGGCACCACACTACAGTCCGCGTGTTGTCCGACAACAAGGCGGCGGTAGCCATGGTGAACCACTTAGGCACCAGCAAGGCTCCGGCGTTGCAGAAGTTCGAAGCACAGCTCCTGCAGATCCTCCAGCGCCGTCAACTCTCTCTCCTCGCGACATACCTACCTTCCCGGAACGCAGAACGTTTGGGCCGATCAGCTCTCACGTCTACTACCGGTAGAAACGGAGTGGGCACTGACGTCTCAATGCTTCTCCCGCCTCTCTACTCTGCGTGGGACCATGCAAATCGACCTCTTTGCACATCCAAGGAACCACAAGCTCCTACTATTTGCAGCTCCTTTTCCTCACCCACGAGCAGCTTTAGTGGATTCTCTCCTATACGACTAGAACCCAAAGCAGGTAGCTTTTCAGTCAGGATCTCGACCCGCACATACTTGACATCTTCAATCAGTTCGTGGCTCCAAGGGCATAATTTGGACGTCCTTTTCTAGTGAAAGAGGTAGAAGTAACTTGTATTTGTCATCTGTATCGACTAGTTTTGTTTCAAATTATTGTTGCTGTCACCATTTTCTCACCCTAGTAATTTTACCGTCGCACCATAGCGGCGTTGCTAACTTTTTGTTATGTTCCTTTGTCAATTATGTGCGTTTACAACTTGGCTTTGACTCGCATGTTTGAACGGTAATTTCAATGACATGCCCACTTTGAAATAGCGTTACCCAAGGGCGTGAACACTCAGTTCGTAGATTAGAATCGTAGGGGTATTACCCCGACAGCAATCGGAGGCTCTCCGAACTGCATTCAATTATCAACCGTGCCGAATTGAACTCATGTAGCTAACTTGCAAATATATTAACAACAGTTTTGGTTCAGTCAATTGTTAATTGATTGAAGAGACGGAGGAGGAGAGGTGATATGATGCTATTATGTCACATTGATTTGCTAATCATAAGCTGAGAGGGCATGTCTATCAATGTATACTGCCTCCATTACTTCACTTCGTTCAATTCCTAGCTTAGACTTTCACCGGTCCTGTCTCTTCAACTGAGTTGTAAACTCTTTGAAATTGGTTTTACTTAATTCCTGGAAGCGGAAAACTTCAGCTAATGACGCTTTTTACATTGCTTAAAAATCAATCTTATATTGCTCTTTAAAATTATCTATCCGCTTGCAAACAATGTCACGTTATTGCTACCACTTTGTGTCCAACAATCTGAGATACGCAGTGTCTCTGTGTTGGTGGGATAGGAGAATGTAACTGCATTGTTAAGTAATGAGCTACCATGCAGTATCTAGGTACAGTTTCAGAGTACTTTGTTAGAAATAAACATTCTGCCCAGAAACCGGACAATATAATGAGAAAGTGTACCTAAATACTGTCATTCCCCAAATCAGAAGACTGGATTAGCGCACTCGTGTTTGATTTCAGGTGGACTCGCTCATCAATTTAATTATGCGTCTGTGTGGTATTGTTTGGAGGCCTCGAGAAGAGGCAGGCTAACACACGCCCTAGGTATTTTAATGACAACGTCTTAGTTTGATTCATTATTGCTGTGTCCTGATCATTTTCTTGAAAATCTCTGCTAGCGCGATAAACTATGGATTGCACGTTTTATGTGCGGTAACTTTTTTACTGGATTCCCTGTAGAGCATTCTCTCGAATGCAAGAAATAGTGATATCTTTCATTGTAATTCTCGCTAAGCCTTATAAGACCATGTGTGACGTGTTGAGGCCTACCTCTGTTAATGCAGAAAATTGACCTAACATTGTATCTTTCTTCTTCACTGGTCCATCGTCGGGTGACCGCGGGTGTCGATATACCCAATCTAGTTTCAATTTTGCTGTCGATCCTGTTACTCTTCAAAGACTCATCATAAAGCACCCAGCTACTTGTTCTATTATGCTTAACCTTCCTATAGCTAGTGTACATAAATATCATTACTTTTAATCATGAACTACATCTCAACAATCGTTGAGTTTCCGTTTCAAATTGAAGAAACAACAATATCGCGGACTCATCTTCTTAGCTTCAAGGTATTTTGATTTTTTATTTGATGCATCATCTGCTCACCTTTCTACTTCATAATGGTGACTCTTTTGAAGTATGAGTAGACCCGAGGGGTTGAATCAATATTTACCTTAATTGTAGAAAATGAATGGGTGTTTATTAACGCACGATGAGAGAATGAAGGCTCTCGCCTCTAATGCCTTGTAGTCGGGGCGTTATCCACCGCGTGTCGTAGAAGGCGACTAAACGGGCGCCCCGTAGCCGGTAATAGAATTGGGCTACCGTAACCCCAGCGTGTCGTAAAAGGAGACTAAAAAGGGCGAAGCGAAGGGGCTAGAAATCCCGTTCTCTGTAAAACCCTTCCTCAAAGAAAGCAAGACGAGCGGGGGGAGAAGAGGCTCGCGCCTCTCCGAACCCTATTGTTAGGGTTGCTGAATGTGCGTGGCTGTAGTACAAATGAGGTACAGAGGAGAGAGATTGGTGAGATGTTTGTGAGAAGGAAGTTTGAAGTGTTGGCGCTGAGTGAGACAAAATTGGAAGGTAAGGCGAATGTGAGTTTGGTTGAGTAAGTGGAAGAAAGTCTGGAGTGGAGGAAGGTTGGGCGCTACCGAATGGAAGGAGGTGTCCTCAAGATTGATGTGGGTAAAAGTTAAGTTAGGCGTAAAAAGATGGGCATTTGCGAGTGCCCAAGGACCTGGCAGCGAGAGGAGTGAAGAGGAGCGGGAGCAATTCTGGACTGACCTGAGTGAGTGTATTGAGAGTTTTGGAGGTAATTTCAATGTAGTTGTACTGGGTGACCTTAATGCGACAGTTGGAGATGTAGTGGTGGAGAATGAGATAGGAAGGTATGGCGTTCCCGGTAGAAATGACAGTGGAGAAAACCTGATAGGTCTGTGTACGGAGCAGAAGTTGGTGGTCGGGAACAGTTTGTTCAAGAAGAGAGATATCCACAAGTACACACGAGTAAATATTGGCCCGTGGTGCAGTGGTGGAGAGACCACTGATGGATTTTGTGCTGATATCGAGGAGAGTGGTGGGGAGGCTGTTGGATGTGCGGGAGCTGAGAAAGGAGGGTGTAGGAGCGTCGGACGATCTGCTGGTGGAAGGTAGATTAAGCGTGGTGCAGCAGTGGAAGGACAACAAACGAGAGGGAGAAGGAAGAGAGGTAGTAAAAATTAGTGAACTGAATGTGAAAAGTAGAGCCGAGGAGTTCCAGCAGGCGTTGAGGGAAGAATATAACAACGTGAGAGGACAGGACATGAGAGATGTGGAGGAAGAATGGGAGACGTTAAGGGATGCGTTGCTGAGATGTGCGAAGAAGGTGTGTGGTGCGCGCCGTGTGGGCGGGTGCAGAAGGAAAGATTGCGAGTGGTGGAACGAGGAGGTCAAACTAGCGGGGGCACGGAAATGAAGAGCGTTTGAGGAGTGGTTGCAGGTGAAGTCGGTGGTGGCCTATGGAAGCTACAAAGAGAGGAGAAACGAGGTGAAGCGGGTGGTGAGGAAAGCCAAAAGGGATGCTGATGGCCGGTGGGGCAGACGGTTGTGCCAAAATTTTGAGGAGAATAAAAAGATGTTCTGAAAAGAGGTGAAGAGGGTGAGAAAGGGAGAGTCAGGAAAGGAGGAAGTGGTAAAAGATGAAAACGGCCAGTTGTTGTTGGAAAGTGGTGATGTACGGAAGAGGTGGGCCGAGTATTTTGATGAGTTATTGAATGTCGAGGATGACAGAAAGGCTGACATTGTTGTTGTGGGTGGTGGTGCTCAAATGCCAGTTTTGGGAGAAAGACTTGAGGCGGACATTACCAGAGAAGAGGTGCAGGAGGCGGTGGAGGTGATGAAGGAAGAGAAAGCCCCTGGTTTGGATGAAGTTGCGACCGAGTGCCTGAAGAAGGGTGGAGTAACGATTGTCGAATAGTTGGTGAGGTTACTAAACATGTGTTTTGTGGCAAGCGGTGTACCGATTGAGTGGCGCAGCGCCTGCATTGTTCCGCTATATAAGGGCAAAGGAGATAAAAATGAATGCTGCAACTCGAGAGGTATCAGTCTGTTTTGTGTGGTTGGTAAGTTGTACGGGTGAGTGCTGATCAAAAGGATTAGAGACTGTACGGACTGAGTAACTGGAGAGGAACAGTGTGGCTTTAGGAGTGGTAGAGGGTGTGCCGATCAGATTTTTGCAGTGACACAGGTATGTGAGAAGTACCTTGCAAAGAAAAGGATGAGTTCTGGGCCTTCATGGATCTAAAGAAGGCATACGACAGGATTCACAGGGAATCGCTGTGGAGGGTGTTGCGTTTGAATGGAGTGAGTGGACATCTGTTGTAAGCGATACTGAGTTTCTATGTTGAAAGCCGAGCATGTGTCTGAGTGGGAAGCGAGGTGAGTGATTGGTTCACAGTGAAAGTGGGACTGAGACAAGGCTAGGCTGCGTGATGTCTACCTGGCTGTTCAACCTCTATATGGATGGAGTGGTCAGGGAGGTGAACGCAAGTGTGCTGGGTCGTGGCTTGGAACTGTTGGAAGCGAATGGGCGGAGTTGACAGTTGAGCCAGTTGCTATTTGCTGATGATACGGCCCTGGTTGCGGATACAGAGGAGAAGCTATGTAGGCTAGTGTCTGAGTTGAGTAGAGTGTGTGAGAGGAGGAACTTTCGAGTAAACGTGGGTAGGAGTAAAGTAATGAAATGCTCGAGGACTGTCGATGGGAGCAGTATTAGTGTCTCCCTAAATGGAGAGCTCTTGGAGGAAGTTCAGTGTTCTAAGTATCTGGGCTCCCATGTGGAGATGACTGAACTAGTGGAAACTGAAGTGAAGGCGCGAGTGAAGGAGGGGTGTAAAGTGCTGGGTGCACTGAAGAGTGTAATGAGTTGTTGGACGTTGGGGATGGAAGCAAAGAGAGGGCTGTATGAGGGTGTTGTTGTCCCAACTGTGCTCTACGGAGCTGAGACTGGGGGGGGGGGGGGGGGGGGG
>SDVV010011144.1:0-15962 GCA_016164225.1 Gammarus roeselii
CCTACTACAGGTAGGGCACATCATCACTACACACACCTACTACAGGTAGGGCACATCATCACTACACACACCTACTACAGGTAGGGCACATCATCACTGCATACACCTACTACAGGTATGGCACATCATCACTACACACACCTACTACAGGTAGGGCACATCATCACTACACACACCTACTACAGGTAGGGCACATCATCACTACACACACCTACTACAGGTATGGCACATCATCACTACACACACCTACTACAATTGCTGCTCACCACCACCCTGTCCAACCCATCACATCTCCACTTTAGCAGACCATCACCCTTACATAGTACTACCCTCAGATACCATTCGTACCATGTACTCCTCCTACCTACCCCAATCTTTCTAACCCACTACCAACTCTTTATCATCCTCCTTCTGAAACCAACCCTCAATACCCTACCACCCTACCAGCTTACCGGCCACTCCTTGGACTGGAGTCTCCGGTGCCAGGAAGTGCCACCGGAAATAGGCCGAGAAATTCTACGGCGCCTTCTCAGAGGTGCAGTCAATGGAACATTCTTCCCCTGTCGTGGCCTATGAGGTAAGGCGACCAGAGAATGGCCAGGCCAGGAAACGCTCTCAAACGTATGGTAGGACTTCGGCTACGGCCTCTTCAGATGTCGTGGCCTATGAGGAAAGGCGACCGGAGAATGACCAGGCCAGGAAAGGTTCTCAAACGTAAGGTATGACTCCGGCCTGGCCTCTTCTGCTGATGGTACCATAGCCGAATTTTCTGCTGCTACCATTGCCGATTCTTCTGTGACCGTTGTCGTTTCTTCTGTTGCTACATTTCGACCACCACTACCTCTTTTACTACCACCTCTGCTACCGTTGTCGGTTTTACAGCCCCTTCTTCTGCTACCACCTCTGTACCGCTTCTTTTATAACGCTGCTGTTTGAGCTGCCCCGTCCTGTTGTTTCGTTCATCAGGTCTTGTAAGGGAGGAAATATTGTCTCTGAGATGTTACTTGTTAGATTCCTTGCACAGAAGCGGGAGCAGAGAAGTCGATTGAACGTTCTAGAATTATTAACATTTGAAGAATATGATGATAATTTTTTATTTTATTCATATGGCACTGGGACACATGTTTTTGGTAGTCAGATGCTAAACAGTCATAGATTATAAATCATTTTAGTTCCTCGGAATTGTCTACTACAAACACTTGGACAAATTAATATCTGAAACGAGCAAAATTAATCTTGTCTTCTGAAATGGATATAACATTCTTCCTCAAATGGTTCCAAAAACACTATAAATGGCTTCGATTTGTGGTCACCCGTCATGAACAAATATCTTTCACTGTACTGTTGGATCGACGAGATCTTCTCGTAAGCAGAAGACGGCTGCGTTGAGTCCAAATCACACGCTAGGTTGTATGAAGCTAATTTCTAGCAAGAACACCGACACATGGATAAGAGTCGAGCTTGCCTTCTTACGTCCTCCCTCTGCCAACGTCATGCCATCCTTCATCTCTATCTTCTCAACTATCTTCTTGAAGAAATAAATCTCCCTTCGGCGAGGCAAAATGGGCATCGGGGGCGAAAATTGCGGCGGGCGGCGAGATTTATCGCGACCCATATTACATCACGATAGGAAGGGGGAGGTACGAGGTGGAGTGGGGGAGGTACAAGGAGAAGTAGAGTTGGAAAGAATAAATATGAATTGAAAACGGGGGAGAAGGAATGATAAGGGTACAAAAAGTAGTGTTGGGAAGGGTTGGCAAGGGAAGGTTGCTGATCCGGCTGTAGGTTGATGGCTGAAGTTAGTTGGGTTGTTCGTATCAGTTAGTAAATTGAGGGTCTGGAGAATGGGGTATGAAAGGGTATGATACATAGTGACTGTTTGTGTAAGGACAGATGCTTAGGCTTTGGTGGGTAGTTTAAGATATTAAGAGATAGTATGAGGGCTGGTAGTTAAAAAAGTAAGTTACAGTAGTCGGCTAAAAGGAGTAACTTCAAAAAGATACAAGTCCCCAGTTTAACTGTTCTCTGAAATTTCTTCAGTAGCCTGGTCCGAAGGAGTGTAGCTCGAGGGCGCGTGCAGCCATGCATGAGTGGAACCGAGGATAAGGGGGTTATTCGTGTCTCGAGGAGTGTGAGTGGCTCACGATTGATGCAAACCGAAAAGCGCTCAACAACAGAATTGGAGTCTGGACTTAAAAGAGGTTGCGACAATACCGACTGACTGAATCAAGACTGACTGAATCATGGCTGACTGAATCATGACTGACTGAATCAAGACTGACTGTATTATGGCTGACTGAATCAAGACTGACCGAATACTCTTTGGAATATGACCTACTGATTCATATCGCTTGAATCATGATCGTGACTGACTGAATCATGGCTGACTGAATCATAGCTGACTGAATCGTGACTGACTGTATCATGGCTGACTGAATCAAAACTGACCGAATATTCTTTGGAACATGACCTACTGATTCATATCGCTTGAATCATGATCGTGACTGACTGAATCATGACTGACTGAATCATGACTGACTGAATCATGACTGACTGAATCATGACTGACTGAATCATGACTGACTGAATCATGACTGACTGAATCATGACTGACTGAATCATGAATGACCGAATCATGACTGACTGAATCGTGATTGATTGAATTATGACTGACTGAATAATGACTGACTGAATCATGACTGACTTAATCGTGATTGATTGAATTATGACTGACTGAATAATGACTGACTGAATCATGACTGACTGAATTCGTGATTAACTCAATCACGACTGACTGAATCATGACTGACCGAATCATGACTGACTGAATCGTGATTGTCTGAATCTTGACTGTCTGAATCGTGACTGGCTCAATGACAATCGTGGCTTCAGGCCGAGTAGGTAGAGAGGTACTCCTCCTCAGATCTGATCGTAAAATCAATGGGAGGCACTGCAAAGGATAGAGAAGGTAATACTCATGGTGAGTAACAAGCAGCAGGTAATAGAGAAGGTAATACACGTGGAGAGTAACAAACAGTTGTTAATAGAGAAGGTAATACAAATGGGGAGTAACCAGTAAAGGTAATATAGAAGGTAATACTCATGGTGAGTAACAAACAATGTGTAATAAGGAAGGGAATGCCCATGGTAAATAACAAGCAATAGATAATAGAGAAGGTAATTCACATGGTGAGTAACTAACAATAGGAAGTAGAAAAGGTAATACACGTGCTGAGCAACAAACAATAGGAAGTAGAGAAGGTAATACGCATGTTGAGTGACAAACAATAGGTTTCTTTACCGAGCTTTTACAAAAAAAAACGAACTTTCGTGATATAAAGCGCTCGAAAACAAAGACCTCAGTGACAACTATAATGTTATATATTTTCCGACCTCAAAGAACCATACCTCTAACCATTCCTGCACTAGTTGTATGACCTACCTTCCCCCGTCCTCCTCTTCAGCACAGCTCGTCTCCTTCCCTAAAGGACCTCACAATTCCACAGCTTATGTCCCCAGATCCGCCATGTTTGTCCGCGGTTCTGACTCTTTTGTCCCCAAAGCCTCCTCGAAAGCAGACAGGGTCTGTGATGCCGCCCGGACCAGCGGTTCTGGCCTATGATTTACAGAGGCAATTTTGGAGAGGTTACGGTCCTCTCATAAATTGGGCCGTAAGCTCTGCGGATGCCTAAAATATGTAGGCCTTAACTTTATCTCCGCAGCGCCATGAATCAGCCGACGGATGGGGAAGAAGGGAAGGGTAGGGAGGAGTGTTGGGGAAGAAAAGGAGTTTTTTTGGGGAGAATTGTAAGAGAGTTTTAGGGAGAGGAGAGAGAGTGGAGCAGTATGTCTCCGAAAAATACGTCTATGGATGTAAACAAGCAAAATAAGGAAAATACATGTATATTGTTTGATAAATGTAGTGCTTGAAAGAACGTTGAGGTTTCGTATAGAGTACAAACATTGAAGAGTTATAAACAACCTGAGAAACAGGGTCAGGTGATGACTTATTACCAATAAAGGATTACCATTAAAAGGATTACCATTAAAGGGGTCATGTGATGGCCTATTACCATTGGAAGGATTACTATTAAAAGGATTACAATTAAAAGGATCAGGTGATAGCTTGTTAGTTTGAACAAGAGGGATTACCATTAAAAGGATCAGGTGATGGCTTATAAGTCTGAGCCCTGCAAACTTCGTGTCAAGTTAATCCTCGTCCAAAGGGTTAATATTGCATTGCATCAATAATGAGTTAACGGTGTCAGTTGATGGTTAATCGTGTGGAATATTGACCTGCAAGAGAGTTCAATAAATGTTAGAATGACCAATTATTTATTTATTGTACATTCTGCCAACGATTTTCGGAAACATTGATCGTTATATTACTCCTAGCTATAGGTTCACTGTATCCTAACGCCCTACATAGTCCCATGAGGTTTATCGATACATCTACGGTAGCACACAAGGGCTTAAATAAAAGGTTACGCTGACAATTGTTATTGGCAGGTGTGAGGTACCAGGTAATTCGACGGTATAATATAATGCCTCGAACAGGATTTTTCTTAAATAAATTCCGAATTGTATATCATAAAACGCATTAAATAAATCGTATACAAATTCCATTGACACAAATCGAAGCTAAAAATTAGGAGTTTATGATGAGCTAATTGAGTCAAATGGTGTCTATAATAGGTGTCGCCCTAAACCGCAATACACGAGCGCGCTCTTACAAGAGCAATGTACATCACGGAACGTATCATCTCTCGTCTTATGTTCTCCTTCAAATCCTCCAATTGTCCAGCTTAATAATAATGCCTCTTTCCTTTAGATATCCCCAGAGAAAATAACTTGAAGCAGTTTGATCCGATGATCTTGGTGGCCAGGCGACTGGAGTTGAGGATGTTAGTGTCAAACATTTCATGCAGAGCTTGCATGGGGTTCATGGCTTTGGGCAAGTTGCTCGATCCTGTTAGTACCCCCCATCAGCTGACGATTGTACAAATGACTAACGACAGGTCTTTAGGATGTATGTAGCATGTGTTTACAAGTGTTTACTAGTGCTTACAAGTGTAGGAAGACAACAACAGGTCTATTGGCCCAAACTAGGTTGCCTTTCGATAGCAAGAGGATAAGTTCTGAAGTAGAACGTCTAGGAGGGCCTCATGTGCCATATCTGTTTTTGAAATATCAAGAAGGGAAAGGGTTTAGCTATTTATTAGCGATTTATGTAGAATTTATCTAACCGCTATTCAAACGTTTTGATTGTATTGCTATTTTCAACTTCAGCTGGAAGTTTGTTCCATTCTTCGACCACTCTATACGTGAAGAAATTGCCCGTAATATCGAGTGAGAATCGTTTCCCAACGATTTTGTATCCATTGTTCCTAGTCACTCCGTTTGTGTCTAGAGTGAAAAGGCACGCTCGGTCGACGTTTTCCTTACCCTTAACATGTCATTTCTCTAGCGGATAAAGATTGAGTACACGGGGCCTGTCTTCGTATGATTTATTCCGCAGCGAAGGGATGAGTTTGGTAGCTCTACGTTGAACCTTCTCTAATTTAATAACGTGTTTTCTAAGATATGGAGACCAGAATTGAACGGAATACTCGAGATGCGGTCTAACAATTGCATTGTATAACTTGAGCATACAGTGTTTTTTTGTACGTGTTAGTGCGGGATATCATACCTTGTATTTTGTTGCCTTTCTTGGTAGCATCGTTACATTGCTTGTTACTTTTTAAGTCGTTACTGATGATGGTACCTAAATCTCTCTCTTCGGTGACAGGAACGATTTTCTTTCCGGAAATTGAATACTCGTGTTTGAGGTTATGAGGACCTATGCGCATAACTTTACATTTGTCTACATTAAATTTCAATTGCCACTTTTCTGACCAATCAGCAATTTTGTTCAAGTCTAGTTGGATCTACTGACACTCGTGTTCAGTTTGGACGTTTCCTCCTTTATTAGTTTCGTCTGCAAACTTGCTAATTTTTGAGAGTACGTTGCTATCGAGATCGTTAATGAATATTATAAAGAGAACTGAATCTAACACGGATCCTTGAGGCACGCCGCTTCTAACATCACCCCAGGGGGAATAAGCTCCGTTCAGCACAACTCGCTGACGTCTGTCAGTAAGCCAGCATTTTATCCAGTTGTTAAGCTCGCCTGGAATACCGATGCAGTGCAATTTACTAACTAGGCGCTTGTGGGGGAATTTATCAAAAGCCCATGGAAAGTCAAGGTAAATGATATCGATTGGAGATTTCATGTCGTGGATTTTAATTATATTCTTGAAAAAAATAGTAGGTTCGTATGACAGGAACGGTTGTGTCTAAAGCCAATCAATTTGTTTGATTCTAATAATTCTGTAATTTTATCCGCTATCAAACTTTCCATGAATTTGCCAATGACTGAGGTGGGACTAATTGGGCAGTAATTGCATGAATACTTCTTGTTCATGTCTTCAAAAATAGGGGTAACATTGGCTTATTTTCATATAGATGGGCAGGTGCCATTTTTGAGAGATTGGGTGAAGATGTTTGATAAATGTTCAGCAATTTCGTTTTAGTCTCTTATAGAAATCTAGGATGAACTTGGTCGGAAACTGGAGATTTTGTGACTTTCAATTTAACTATATATTTAATAACTTCGGCGGGTTGAGAGTTTACTGTGTTGAGGGCTTCAATTCGTTATTCCGCTATGATATCCTCAGGATTAGGAATATCCTGATTCTCTAACGTAAATACAGAACATAAGTATTCATTAAGTAGAACACTCATTTTGGTGTCGTCTGTTTCTAGCTCACCAACAGCGTTCTCAAGAGACCAATTACAGATCTTTATCTATTTTTTGCTCGAAACATAACTAAAAAATTGTTTCGGATTAGTTTTGGCATTGGCGGCAATTTCATTTTAATAATCTTCCTTCTTACGTTTTTCGATCTTCTTCAGATCTCTTCTGCTAATGTTGTATTAATTTCTTGCTACGTCGTCATGTGGATATTTCTGTTCTATAGAGTGCTTTGCTTTCTTTTGTGACCGAAGGTGCTGCAATTCTCCTTTCCAGTACTTAGGTTGATTGACTGCCGTACGCCTGTTTTTGCGCGGGATGTGCTCATGTTCAAAAATTGTAAATTCAGTCAAGAAATCGTTAAGCGATTGATTGACAACTTGTCCGAGGGTTATGTTTGCTGACGCTATTGACTCTCTTCAGCTATCAAAGTTAGCTAATCTAAAGTTAGGGACTTTTTTGCAGCTTATTGACATTTTCAACTCGAGCTCTATCAAAAAACTAAACAGTTGTGGTCGCTAGTTCCGAGTGGTTCGCCCATTTTGACGTCTGTGACACGAGATTCGCTTGCACTGAATAGGAGATCAAGAATATTGCTAGCTTTCGTAAGTGTCTTCACCATTTGGGTCATGAACTTATAGTCTGCAAAATCAATCAAACGCTGGCCGGTGGCAGTGCATTCGTTTGGTTCACAATCAATGTCAGGAATATTGAAGTCTCCAAGCACAATACTGTGTTGTGTTGTGACGACACCGACGAAGGTATTGTAAAGATCAATGTCATCTGCAACCTTGCTTTTTAAGGGACGATAGACGAGGGATATTTGACATTTTATATATTTACTGACGGTATCTTTCTCCATTGACTGTCTCTGTTAAGGCGGCTGCGTTTTTGAATGAATAAGGCCCAATATCATACTCGGGCATAATTTCGCACTACACAATCACGCGCTGAGAATGTAATTTATTTTCGTGTAGAACTGGCCGATTTTCCACTCTCCAAAACCTTTAGTTTGGTTTCTTTGTAAAATCAACTAAGTGACAATGTGTTGCATCAATCACCATCAACGAACATATTTTATCTTGCTCTAAATTTTTTTAAATAAATAGCAGAGCAAATTGAAGTCTTTTCTCAATCTTGTTTTGACCAATCTTCAGCACAAGCCTAATTTTGTACGGATAAATATTTAACCAAATTTTCAATATGTGCCACAAAGTTATTTTATAAATTTGGAGCTCGTCCGAACGCCTTGGTGCGGATTTCTGTGCAGTACGAGCGACATCATATTCGTTGTTGTCTAAGCTTCTTCTTGTCCGAGATCAACCAGAACGATGTCTATCCTGAACGGCGTCAACTTTCTTAAATTTAGCGACAAAGAGTGGAACACTGCGAGGTGAGGGAACATTTAAATTAATACTAGTTCTTCTGAAAGCCCTTGTGTTGCAGCTGTGGAACCGATGCTGAACAATACGAGATCGCTGCTTAATCGATGATTTTTCATTTCTTTTATTACGACTGTTACAAAAATGTCATTAAATAGGTTGCAATGTTTAGGATGTATGATACGAATTCAATCTTCAAAAACACATATCGATGGTAACGAAACTTTCGTGCGATTTGTTAAAGCGTTTTATTTATATTTGAAACTAGAAACCTATTTATCAAAATCAAATAGTATGAAAATCTTTATCGGTTTATGTTTAGTCGTTGGTTACTATTAATAATATTTGGCTTCTACTACTAATCGATAGCTTATTGTTAGAATGATAATCAGCCAACCCACCACATCAGCAACCCCCCTCAGCGCTCACTGGGTGGGGTGATGCAAGTAGCGCATCAGGGCTTAAAGAACAACCTCACGGACTAGATGACAGCGTTGTGAAATGCCTGTCCAAAGTCATGAACAGTATATCATTAGCCAAGAATAATCCAACCATCAACCCACCTAGAATGTCTCAGGAAGCCTCATGATTCCTGAGACATTCTAATACAAAACTGATCTCTCTTCTATCGAAAGACAACCTTGCTTGGGTCATGTGGCATGTTGTTGACATCTAACACTTGAACACTTTGTTAAACCGTTAAGGAATCATGACTACAGCCGGCTTAGAGTACCAAGTTTGGAAGGTCAATGATGAGATATGGATAAGGACAATATTTTTTAAATACAACTGAAAGGATCTGAATAGGCTTTGGAAATGGGCTATATGCACTTTTAGTATTCTCCCCCCCCTCTCCACCACCTTCGGGATCAGCCACTGGCTCCTGGTAAAGCCCCTCAGAGGGATAAATCTCTGCGTTCCGCAATAGCTAAATTTTGCGGGACTCTGGACCAGCACTTGGCGCAATGAAAACAAATCTGCCGGCTTGGAGGGACTTCGGACAATTGGGTTCTGCGGCAAGCCGTTGCCGAGGGGATGGGCGGGGGATGGGGAGTTGGGAGGCGAAGGAGCCTACCTTGTAATCTAGTATGTATTTGACAGCTGAAAATATGTCATATTCTTTGCTGATAATCATCAATGATAGAAATTACACTGAATAAAAAAATTGACACGAAACGTCCATGACCATATTAACCGGAAATTGAAATCCATAAACGAAATAATTTTGGGCTCACCCGTTTTCCTGCTCTATGCTTCTATAATTTTTTTATCATTGATATTCATGTTTGATATAGCTACAGTGTTTTGTACCCAGAAGTGCGTTAACAAGCGCATGGCTTGGCAGGTGTTAGGTATCCAGGACACTTCATTTGAAAGACGTTGCAAGTGACATTTCGGAGTCATGTCGGCTCCCATATAACCACCGCTAAGAACCAGTCAGGGAAGTTTGAAACTTTATACATTTACTTATCTATTTATGAACACCCTCTCACTTACATAATGAAAGATTGTATGAATGTGTTACTACTTCCCCGACTGTCACCGGGATCGCTTACACATTGTGATGATTGGTACAGTGGAAGATCAGGTAACATACCATCGCATTGCTGCACACAAAACATTTACTTTGGTCTTTAATTAAATATTTTTACTAAACTGGTTTCGAAAATATGTTGGCCCTTTCCCTAGCTTTACTATTTATATTAAGGCCTACAATTCCTATAATTGAGCCAATTCCCAATTGAGAGTCGGGAATGCGTTGAGGAGCTACGGTGAGTTTGCAAATCCGTATTGTTACGAAGATCGCATGTGGGGTTCTTTCCCTCGAATTGTTCGTTATCAAAGGAAGTTAATTACTTAAAAGCTTTGAAATCAAACACAACAGCGAAAAAGTTACTAATGGGTCAATGTGGGAGGATATTATTCCATTGACAAAAGAGAGGCAACGAATGATAGTTCTTAGTTTTACCACAGCTTTCCCCCCAGAATTGGAGGGGGGGGGGGGGGGGTAAGGCTGTGGTATACAAGTCTTTTTGTAGTAGTTGTTGGACAATTTTGAATTTTGCATAGGATGCAACATGATTTGTATAAATTCGGGGCAACAAAAGAGACGTGGTCTTTTCACACTTGTCGACTCGTACAATAAAAAACTCGGTTGATGCTAAATTTTCAATTGATTAGCCTTTTATCCGACCTGTGTGTGAGGGATGGGCATCGTCTTCCTGGAAAATATCATAATCTGCTCCTAGTGAATATTTAGCATCATCTTATAGATGTGAACCAATTGGAAATGTTGACAAATTTATTATTAATATTTATATTGGTAATTGTGTTATTAGGAATTGTTCGTTGGTAATTTTCACTGTATTATCATCTTCAAAAAGGACAACCGACAACCTGTCGCAAGTGTTTACAATGTCATACATCTAGGAATGGATGGGTAGAGGTCCAAGGATCGACCCTTGCGGTACTCATTTAAGTAGCAAATGTTGTCGTCAGAACAGCTCACGCTGACGAAGACTTGGTACGAATCATCTGTATGTTCTGATATATCTGTTATTTTGTCAATATGTAATAATAACTAAGCAAGTTTTAAATCCTTTAAATCCCTTTTTATTCCAAGTCTCTAGGCGTTTTCTATTAAGTAGATAAACTTTTGTTCCAACTTAGGTAATTGGAATTGACAACATATAGTTGTGATTTCGCAACTTAAATATTATGATTCACGCAATCTAAAAATTTGCTGTGGTTCATAACTGTTGAAAATGTGACATTTTACCCAATCGAACCATTCAATAACATCTCCAATGAATATTAAAATACATTTTCTCAATTTTTGGAATCCTGGGAGTCATATTGATTATTAGGTATAATATTAGTAGGTTGTTATATACAGAGGTAATGTAAAATATAGCATTCAAAACATGAAAAAAAACTCATGACAGGTAGGCCTGATATTGGGTGGTCATTCTGAATCTAATTTTTTTCTTCTTATAAATTTGACTGTGAGTGCCTCGGGAAAAGTTTCCTGCCGAAGTGAGCTGAGCTACTGTTAAGGGAGCTACTGTAATCTCAGAGATTGTGTTAAGGGAGCTACTGTAATCTCAGAGATTGTGTTAAGGGAGCTACTGTAATCTCAGAGATTGTGTTAAGGGAGCTACTGTAATCTCAGAGATTGTGTTAAGGGAGCTACTGTTAAGGGAGCTCCTGTAATCTCAAAGGTTGAGTTAAGGGAGTTACTGTAAAGGGAACTATTGTAATCTCAGAGATTGTGTTAAGGGAGCTACTGTAATATCAGTTTTTGTCGATGTTCAACAGTTTATTATACGCATTCTGTCAATTCACCGGAGACTGTCCGTCATTATGACCGACGTCTAGAGAAACCTACCCACCACAGAACTGCCTTGTCCCTGCCAAGACTCGAACTCACGACATGCAGTATTTCAGCCAGCTGAGCTAACTACTTGGCCACGACGGCTCTTGCTCATGGCTGCACATTAAGGCGTTTTAAGTATAATTCCTCCTAGTCTTTGAGCAAAGCCCATAGAACACTCGTCCAGATGTGGTCCCGCGCATTCATTGAGTAAAAGCAGCAACAATAAAACAAAGCTCAGGTTTTCTACATTCAATCAAATATCGTTATACGTTGTTTAATTTCATCATGACATTAATTTAAACGGGTTACTTGAAGTGATAAAAATTACGACCATTGAAAATAACTGACAAACAAATAAAATATTAGGGTATCACATAAGGAGGCATTTATTCAAAATGGTACGTGCCTCTTTTGCTTCCTATTTTGGGATCGAATTGTTCTGTCATTTCCAGCTAACTATTACAGCTGGTGGAAGGAAGAACCATGATCGGTGGGCGACATGGCTAGACATCAGACAAATTAAAGTTTGTCCGATGTAATATAGTTACGGTAAAAGTACGGTATTCGAGCAGATATTCCCTCATTTTGTGGCAATAAAAATATAGAAATATGTTGAAATTACAGAGGAAATGCATTAATTGGGTAATACAATTAACACGACAATTTGTGCTTCAACAACGAATAAATTTTGCGATTTTAAACAACGGAAATTTTGAAAGAAAATTTCAAAATTATCTGTTGTTGCACATGTTTTTTTGACAGTGTAATTGTAGCCAGTTATGGAGTGAATGCTTTACCAAAGTCTTTACTGCACCCAGATACTTTATTGTACCCAGAAAACTAAATGTATGCAGATGATTGACTAAGGATCTAGGTACAGAATCTTGTCCGACACCGATTGTAACTGTGAGGCCATGCTGGGGTTCGTTTGGTCCTCCTAACAGTGTTACGACGCCTGAAGAGGTTCGCTCCCACCCCTTCACGCCTCCCCCCTCTTCGGCTTCGTATCCGTTCCTCGACTCCTCTGCTCTTAATTGGGTTAAGGTCCACTCGATTGGTGACCCCCGTCACCTTTTCTGACCTTAGTCCTGTCAACCTGCCTCTGTCCGTCCGTATGCCACGTTGGGGTCACACAGTCGTTCTTCTCCCTTAGTGGACGCCCTCGGAATCAACTGTCTCGGGAAAGAATTGAAGGATACAAGTAAAGTCAGGAAAGAAGGGGGATATTTCTTTGTCCTCTCCACCTCTCCATCTTTACCTCATCTTCCCTCCTCTTTCCCTCTTTCTTCCTTAACAGAAAGTGAGAGGGGATTTCTCTTTGGATCCCCCTCTATGTTTACCTCCTGCCCTTTATAACATTATTCCTCCCTCTCCGTTCCTATCTAACTCAACAGAAAGAGAGGTAATTTCTCAAGACCTCCTCTGTCTTTAACACATTCTCACCCCCTTTCTCTCTCTACTTCACTCCCTCACCCAGTTTCTCCCCTGCCTCGCTCCCCTGCCTCGTTTCAGGCGCTGATCAAGATTTGTGTCTCAGAGACGATTAGGTAGCGTGTTTTATAGTCTTCTGAATGGCCGGCTTCATTGCCGGGGAAACGAGGCATGGCCTCTTAAGACTACGCTAAAGTATGGCCAAGTTCCCTTCGTGCGGGATATTTATGGCTGGTGTACATACGTCGTGCCAAGGAACCTTTGTTGCTCCTAACTTGCTTCTGAGTAATTTAACATAACCCCAGTGTTGGTTTTTACTAGAGCTGTGAAACATACCTCAGTGTTGGTTTCCACTGAAGTTGTGAAACATAACGTCAGTGTTGGTTTCCACTGAAGTTGTAAGACATAACGCCAGTGTTGGTTTTCACTGAAGTTGAAAACATATCGCCAGTGTTGGTTTCCACTAGAGCTGTGAAACATACCTCAGTGTTGGTTTCCACTGAAGTTGTGAAACATAACGTCAGTGTTGGTTTCCACTGAAGTTGTAAAACATATCGCCAGTGTTGGTTTCCACTAGAGTTGTAAAACATATCGCCAGTGTTGGTTTCCACTAGAGTTGTAAAACCTAACCCCAGTGTTGGTTTACACTGATGTTGTAAAACGTAACGCCAGTGTTGGTTTCCACTGACGATGTAGAACAAATCGCCATTGTTGGTTTCTACTAGAGTTGTAAAGCATAGCGTCAGTGATGGTTTCCACTGAAGTTGTAAAATATAACGCCAGTGTTGGTTTCCACTAGAGTTGTAAAACATAACGCCAGTGATGATTTCCACTGGAGTTGTAAAACATAACGCCAGTGTTGATTTCCACTAAAGTTCTACAACATATCGCCAGTGTTGGTTTCCACTGAAGTTGTAGAACACAACGCCAGTGTTGGTTTTCACTGGAGTTGTAAAACATAACGCCAGTGTCGGCTTCCACTGCATTTGTATAACATAACGCCACTGTTGGTTTCCACTAGAGTTGTAAAACATAACGCCAGTATTGATTTCTACTGGAGTTGTAAAACATAACGCCAGTTTTGGTTTCCACAGAAGTTCTAAAACATATCGCCAGTGTTGGTTTCCACTGAAGTTGTAAAACATAATGCCAGTGTTGGTTTCTACTAGAGTTGTAGAGCATAACGCCAGTGTTGGTTTCCACTTGAGTTGTAAAACATATCGCCAGTGTTGGTTTCCACTGGAGTTGTGAAACATAACGCCAGCGTTGATTTCACAGGAGTCGTGAAACATAACACAAGTGTTGGTTTCCACTGGAGTTGTGAAACGTATCGCCAGTGTTGGTTCCCCAATGGAGTTGTAAAACATAACGCCGGTCTTGATTTCCACAGGAGTTGTAAAACATATCGCTAGTGTTGGTTTCCACTGGAGTTGTATAACCTAACGCCAGTGCTGGCTTCCACTGGAGTTGTAAAACATATCGCTAGTGTTGGTCTCCACTGGAGTTGTATAACCTAACGCCAGTGTTGGCTTCCACTGGAGTTGTAAAACTCGATGTGAAATGAAAGTTCGATTTTCAATGAAGAGCTCGAGTTGCTAGAATCGGTTATAAATGTGACAGGCGACCCGCATAAATGTGCAGCAGGCCACTCTTACAAACGTGCAGCAGGCGACCCTCATAAATGTGCAGCAGGCCACTCTCACACACGAGCAGAAGGCGACCCTCATAAATGTGCAGCAGGCCACTCTCACAAACGTGAAGCAGGCAACCCTCATAAATGTTTAGCAGGCGACTCTCATAAACGTGCAGCAGGCGACTCTCATAAACGTGCAGCAGGCGACCCTCATAAATGTGCAGCAGGTGACCCTCATAAATGCGCAGCAGGCAACTCTCACAAAGGTGCAGCAGGCGACCCTCATAAATGTGCAGCAGGCCACTCTCACAAGCGTGCAGCAGGTGACCTCATAAATGTACAGCAGGCCACTCTTACAATCGTGCAGCAGGTGACCCTCATAAATGTGCAGCAGGCCACTCTCACAATCGTGCAGCAGGCGACCCTCATAAATGTGCAGCAGGCCACTCTCACAAGCGTGAAGCAGGCGACCCTCATTAATGTGCATCAGGCCACTCTCACAAACGTGCAGCAGGTGACCCTCATAAATGTGCAGCAGGCCATTCTCACAATCGTGCAGCAGGCGACCCTCATAAATGTGCAGCAGGCCACTCTCACAATCGTGCAGCAGGCGACCCTCATAAATGTGCAGCAGGCCACTCTCACAAGCGTGCAGCAGGCGACCCTCATAAATGTGCAGCAGGCCACTCTCACAAACGTGCAGCAGGCGACCCTCATAATTATGTTATCCACTGCATCTGTTTTTATGATCAACAGCCTGTAACTTTTATTACAACCACTTGATCAATAAGTTTTTCACAGTTATCATTTGCAATAATCTCGACATGGAATTGGAATATGTGAGCTATGTTTACTGATGAAATGATGCATTACACACAGGATCAATAACCTCCTTGAGACATTTCTTGTAAGGGAAATCTGTACTAATTAGAAATGAAGCCCCAAAACTACTCCGCTCTGATGGGTACACAGATTCTCTTCTGATGGACTTATAATTCCGTAAAAATGTATTCAGTAAAACACGGTGTCGCTCCATGGAATCTGAAGGGATAATGTATTTTGTAGTAGTCATGTTTAATATCAGAAATTGGCTAGGGTATCATTAGCTTATATTAATACCGTCCTACCGGTGCATTATTCCTGGACGTTTCCTCGGCAGGTGCAAAGCGATTATTGGATCAATTTGTTTAGCCCTTTAACGTCTTACATCTGCAGCCAAGTGACGTCATTTGCAGTCAAGTGACGTCATTTGCAGCCAAGTGACGTCATTTGCAGCCAAATGATGTCATTTACAGCCAAGTGACGTCATTTGCAGCCTGTTATGATCAAACTCAGCTAACAGATATA
>SDVV010011145.1:0-15961 GCA_016164225.1 Gammarus roeselii
CCACCGGTCCTGTGCGTTTGCATTAGAACGCTAACTTCACTCCAACTCCTAGCACCCACCGGTTCTGTGCGTTTGCATTAGAACGCTAACTTCACTCCAACTCCTAGCACCCACCGGTCCTGTGCGTTTGCATTAGAACGCTAACTTCACTCCAACTCCTAGCACCCACCGGTCCTGTGCGTTTGCATTAGAACGCTAACTTCACTCCAACTCCTAGCACCCACCGGTCCTGTGCGTTTGCATCAGAACGCTAACTTCACTCCGGCTCCTAGCACCCACCGGTCCTGGGCGTTTCCTTGGAAGAATTCTGGACAAGTGCAGGTAACTCTGTTGTTGCGGACGTCGCAGTAGGCTCCTTCTCCGCAAGCGTTGTAGGCGCATGGATTTGAACAGCGGTTTTCCCGACAGGTTCGATCACCAGGGCAGTCTCTGTCGGAGACGCACTCAGCCCGACATCCTCCATCCAGGGGGTCTCCGATGTAGTTCTCGATGCAAGAGCAGACAGCGCGGTCGTTCTGGACGCGGCAGTTGGTGTTGGCAGCACAAGGGCTTGGGTCGCACAGCTCCTCTGAAATGTAAATTAAACGTTTTATACAAAAGAAAACACTCATAAGCACCTCCTCTGGAATTACAGAGAATAAATTCAATGGAAGGACGCAAGTAAACTCCATCAAATTAGTAGAAAGTGATATGAGCTGGTGACGATTGGAAACATGACAGAAACCGAGATATTCGGTTTAAGTAAGTAGAGGTCAGATTTGTTGAGACCGGTATATGTACCTGGTCATAGGTCCAGGTAGTTACATAAATCGTTACATCAATGAATATCCCCTCCCAGACCTTTTCTCTGCCCATTCCGATCAGTACAGTAATGCTCACGAATATATGAGAGCAGGTCACCATCACTTACGGGGGTCGAAGCGTCTGCAAGCCGTGAATGGGTCCCCGGTGAAACCGTTTCCGCACGAGCAGACGGGCTGATGATCTCTGACAGTGCACTCGGCAGTGCGGGCGCAGATGTCGGGGATATCGCAGGGGTTGATGCACTTCTGGCCCTGGCAGGCTTTGCTGCGGTCGCAGTCACTGGATTCTGCGCGGAAAAGAGGTAGATAATTATTCAAACGTTTTTTGTTACAGAAATATTTTTCGAGATATGATTTGGATGTTATATTTTATGTATAATAGCGGATATACAAAAAACTGAAATAATTAAATAAAGTGATGACAGGTTTGGTCCGGCAATCAATAATGTCGCAGCACTCTGTATTTTTCGATATTCGATAGGCCTAACGGTAATCAAGAATAAATAACAATATCAGTATAACAAAGTTTAATTCTTTGCTACTCCTGCAGGATTCGTACCCATTCTAATTTTGTATATGTAGCGATTCCATGTCACGAATGGGACTATCGATAGCCTCCTCGTCGTGTTTCATTGCCTGTCCATTATTACACCCGGGCTAATATCACGCTATTCGCCTGGGAGATGGCCAACCACCACTTCGCCTGGGAGATGGCCAAACACCACTTCGCCTGGGAGATGGCCAACCACCACTTCGCCTGGGAGATGGCCAACCACCACTTCGCCTGGGAGATGGCCAACCACCACTTCGCCTGGGAGATGGCTCCCAACCACTTAAGGAAGCCCTACAATTTTTTTTAAGTCCTTATCTTCCCCCACCACTTACGCAGGCACTCGGCGCGGACGCAGCCCTTGTTGAGGTCGAGTGGGTCGCCTTCGTAACCGTAGGGGCAGCTGCACACTGCGCGTCCGTCTCGCTCCTTGCACTCGGCATCGCGGCCGCAGGGGCTAGGGAAGCAGGGGTCGGCCGGGGGAGCAGGAGGAGCGGCACGAAGTTTTACGACTGGGGGCAAGGAAACGGGCTTAGTGAAGCTGGAGAGCTGCGTTGGAGCCCAACGACTGGGGCTTAGTATACAGGCTTAGAGTAGCAGAGTGAAGCGCGACGTCTGATGACTTCAAGTCAAGTATGGCACCTGTGTGGCCAAGAAGAGGAGAGATCGGAGCTGTTTCTTGACTGGTGGGTTACTAGACGGCTCCAAACGAGCAGAAAGAATCGCAAGACTTGTTGATTGATGTTGAAGATTCAGGTTTAATAAAGACGAGGAACAGTACAAAGCACCAATATTTGGGGTTTAGGAAAAGTGCGAAGCCTGGCGACTGGTTGTAGATATAACATTTAGAAAAACAGCTATGTATTCAGCGCTTGTTTAAGGTACCTGATTCAGGAACAAAACACAAACACCAAGCAGGCATGATCATTGCAACTAATGACGATGGGTAAAAATGGGGTTGTAGCTGATCATTTGAACGGACTTGAAAGAGCAGTGGAGTAGTTGAGTTTTTGAGACGAAATAATACAAATCAAAATTGTTTATCATATGAAGTTTTGAAAAGAAAACAAAATTCACGGATTGATACCGACCATCTCCGGTTTTTGGCCAGCATGTAGATTTGAGAATTACACACCTATGAAACACCCCATTCCGCACATTTGAATCATTGTATCATCTCAATTACCAATACACCGTTTAATGTTACCTGATAAGCCATCCATTCCTCGGATTTAGCCAATTCTCGGCCGACTTACTGATCTTAGCGCATGAGACGTCAGCGTTGCCGTTGAAACCAGTGGGGCAGGTGCAGATGGCGCGGTGGCTGCGACCAGCGCAGTCGGCGTTGAGCCCGCACGCGCCAGGTACGCACACGCGCTCGCACTTGGTCTGGCGACAGCGGTAGTCGTCGGGGCATTCGAAGTCGCTGTAAGGAAGAAACATGCTACATAAAGTTGGGCACCGAGGAAACAGGTGTTACGTAACGCTAGGCACCGATAAAACAGGTGTTACGTGAAGCTGAGCACCAAAAAAACAGGTGTTACGTGAAGCTGAGCACCGAGAAACGGGGCTTTGGAGAGTCAGAATTATTTGAAAAACGTCCTCAAGAGGGCATAGGGATTGGAACAACGTCATTTGCGGACGAAAAGCAAAACTTGGATACCATTTATTAAGAAAAAACGAGCATTTGTACCAGAAGTGATTTTACACCCCCCCGGATACCGAATACGAAAAACACGTTCGCGGATACGAAATAAACGCACATTGGATTTGAATCACCACTAGTGTTCTGGATGCCTAAAATAAATAAAAAACTTTCAAGATGAAGCCATGCGATATCCCATACATAAAAGTGGTACCTCCTAAACAGAAGCTCTCAGGGTCATGGTTGGTCTTTATATTCCCCCACAAGTAGCGAATTGGTTTTGCACGTCGTTGCCTGTTGCACAACAATCATCATGCCACACCGCGGCTTCCAGCTTTTATTGGGAATCTTTAACCTGGTGACACATCCAGATGACACCCATCGCTCATCGTCAGCGTAACTTCGCCGCCTACAAGCCTACCAGTGACCCATTCATGGTCAGACACACTGTAGCTCACAACCACAGATAACGTGTCTACACCTCCGTTTTACAGGTAAGTACTGACAATGCCATTTGTTACAAAGATGGACGGTGGCAAGGGGTATGCGGTCCAGATATGGAAGAGCCTATATCTGGAACCCTCCCTCCATCCACAAAGTCCCAGGATGTCTGATAAGGCTTGAACTCACAAAAACAGCACCAGAAACTGGTACGGCATTTGAGTCCTCCATCTACCGGGCCACTGTGGCTTGTAACAACTGATAATAACCTCATCAAACTTAGAACCACTAATGATGTGCCCTCACCTGACACACAGTGGCTTGCTGAATTTGATGTTGTGTCACCACCTGACACACAACGGCTTGGAGCCATTGATGGTGTGCCCTCATCTGACCCACTGCCGCTTGCAGCTATTGATGGCGTGCCCTCACCTGACCCACTGCGGCTTGCAGCCATTGATGACGTGCCCTCACCTGACACAATGCGGCTTGCAACCATTGATGGTGTGTCCTCATCTGACACACTACGGCTTGCAGCCATTGATGGCGTACCCTCACCTGACACACTGCGGCTTGCAGCCATTGATGGCGTACCCTCACCTGACACACTGCAGCTTGCAGCGATTGATGGCGTACCCTCACCTGACACACTGCGGCTTACAGCCATTGATAGCGTACTCTCACCTGACACCATGCGGCTTCCAGCCATTGATGGTGTGTCCTCACCTTGCACACTGCGGCTTGCAGCCATTGATGGCGTACCCTCACCTGACACAGTGCGGCTTGCAGCCATTGATGGCGTGCCCTCACCTGACACACTGCGGCTTGCAGTCATTGATGGCGTGCCCTCACCTGACACACTGCGGCTTGCAGCCATTGATGGCGTACCCTCACCTGACACACTGCGGCTTGCAGCCATTGATGGTGTGGCCATCAGGGACGAAGTTGTCGAGGCACTTGCACTGCGCGATGCCACGAGCATTGACATCACATTTCGTGTTGGGGCCACAGGGCGAGGGTCGGCAAGGGTCGGAGGAGCTCGAAGATCCCGTGTCTGAGGGTATAAGTTGAAGGTAGCGATAGGCACGAAAAAAAAACTTATCCCAGATTCCAGGGAGTATATAGGGCCCATCAACTGAACCTATATCAATGTACCGAGAAACTTCCCTGTTTTTAAATCGATCTGCACTAAAAACTAGGCTAAATTGCTGTAAAAATGTACGAAAAATGCCTATACATGGTTACCCTTGTGCCTCCGTTTACCTGCTGGTACTTAACTAACGTCAGGTCCACGCAGAGAAATTTTTACAAAACCTTTGACAATCTGTTCAGTACCAGAGTAAATGCTACCCTGTAACCGACACTTTAATGAGGCATTATATAATACGTACTGCATCCTTAATGCAGATAATTATTCCATGTTTCCCTTTCTTGCTGTGTTCATTGCCCCATGGCATGTACCTTGTGCAATGCATGCTATCCGAAAATTTAAATATAAGACAACGAAAATTTTTTCTTTCAAAAGGCAATCTTGTATGAGTGAAAAGTCCTGATGTGGTCTTCTAACACGTGCAAGCATTTCTAAACATAATGTCGTTTATGACGTCTCCGCACAGGGATCTAGAACCGATAGCTGGGCAAAACAATGTAACTAAATACATTTTCATAGAATTTTGACCAACTCTACTCTGCGAGACTCACACAAAGTAATAGAGAAATGTAGCTAGTTACTATAACTTGCCCAGTCATGATTACCGACCTGAGCGCAGTGGTGCGGACGAGGAGCGGTCGGGTCCTCTCACTGGTCCGGAGGCGATACGCGTCTCGGCTGAACAAAAAACAGAAACATCGCTAGAATACAATGAAAACCAAGATCGGTGATGAGAGACGAGATGTCTAATGTCGACAAAACAGCAATTTATGTTCAAATTTTTTTATGTGTTGTTTTTCAGTGTATTACATTGTATGATATTTGTATATTCATAACGCTGTATAGTTGAAGTTATTTGTGTTACTTGTTGGATTGATTCAGTGATGCGGGTTAACGTTAATAAAATAGTTACAGTTATTCATGACAATTCATTTGAAAAATTGCAAATAAGATTCTGAAGTTAGATAAAATATTAGATCAAGTTCAGAACAGTTCGAACGCAAAAACGCATAAGGAAAAATTGAATTACAACAGAAAAAGGATGCAAAGTGGCTTTTTGCTTGGATGCAGGACAGAAATTGAATGTTAAGTATATTAGACAGTGGAGATCGTAGAAAAACAGTCATAATATAAAATTTAGAATGATCAAGTTAACAGGAACGAATCATTCGAAGAACATGATTCATTATCAACAAAATGTGCCATTAAAGGTTATTAAGGGGACACGAAAAAGAATTTGTTGTCAGAGAGTTTTAATTACACGGTGCAAATTTAATGAGGAAAACTATAGAGTCATTCAGAGAAAAGTGCAGAAGAGTGCAGAGCGGATGACAGTGCGAGGAAGTTGATATTTGCACTCTCTGTCCCATATTGTCCGTGGATGGTGGATCAAGTTCTCACTTAGACTTAAGGCAAATAAGGACTTGTTATCAAAAACCTTGACTCTAACTGATTCAGCGAATAATATTTTCGTCATTTATGATCAATAGTCGATCGAATTCCTTGTGATAATTTCGATGCAAAATCCTAAGTGCACTTGTCAAGATACGTTGAATGGGTAAATGATAGGATAGAGAAGAAGAAAAATAAAAATATATAGGAGGAGGAATTTGCGGAAAATAAGTTGCTCAACGACAGGTGGAACGCTGGAAGAAAAATCAATTAGATGCAGGAGGTGTGATCAGTCAACCTGTCTTGATGGAGGTCAGACATGTTCTGCCATAATAATAGTTTCTTCAAAACCAATTAAATGCAGGCGGTGTGCTCAGTCAACCTGTCATGATGGAGATCACACATGTTCTACCATAATAATAGTTTCTTCGGAATTTATTAGATCCAGGTGGTGTAATCAGTCGACCTGTCTTGATGGAGGTCACACATGTTCTGCCACAGTAATCGTTTCTTCGAAATCAATTAGATGCAGGTGGTGTGATCGGTCAACCACATTTTCTGCCATAATGATAGTTCTTCGAAATTTTCCGGTGATTTTATGAGGACGTCGCACTAATTCCAAACGTGCGTGGGGAATATCGATGACAAAATCCAAGAATTGGATTCAAATTCAGAAACCTACAAATCCTGCTAACTCACAAAATTCATTTTTCCGTCCGGTTGACTGCACATGATCTCGTCTCGAAACACGACAGATAAAGGCAAGAACTAAAAAGAAGAGCGTGTAGCGTGACTGCATGCACAATTCGGATGGCATTGGGAATCTTACAGAACGACGCGATCGGCCGAGGCCGGTACTGGGACAGAGATGAGGCTGGGAAACGAAACGCTGAAAATCAGAGAGAGAAAAAAAATCAAATTACGGTGAGTTCAGGGAAACATCAAAAATAATACAAACTGAACACAAAAATCAGTTGAGTCGTGCATCGGCATGCAGGTCGACTTTACGATGCCGCATCGGCAACAGACTTGAGTAGCTGCTGCTGTGGTGGCTGCCACTGGAGCTGGAACCAATGGCTTGTCTGTGGGACACTCGCGAAGGAGTCATCACTGTCCTCGCCATACAGTCGTATCTAGTATCCTCCCCAGATTGACGAAGTATTACCGATGTGAAAGATTCCGGGCAGACACAGGCCGCTGTGTGTCGGCGAGTGGAACAAGTCGACTGACCCACGCATCTTCCGATGGCGAGAAGGCAGGCATTCACACAGTTTCCATCTGAACAAAGTTCTGAATCTCTGCAGCCTTCGTTAGAGAAACACTCGGAGTGACCTCTCAACCTGTTTGTTGATGACGCAGAGCTTTGCCTATCTAGTTGGGCTCCAATCGTGTAAGGTTGTCGTCTGAAAGTGTTACGTTCCTTTGAAAGAAAGAGAGATTGCTGTGAATTTGTACTTCGGAGAGGAACAATCGGATGTTCATCTTCAAATTCGTTTTTGACAGCAGTGACACTAAACGGTTGTCTCTGAACCTCAAGATCGCTTCGTGAATAATCGCTGTACGAAGAAACCTCTGATGAATCTTGTTTGCCACGCAGAGCCGATATCGGAACCTCAAACGTTCTCCTCTCATCGCCAACCACCGAAATAACTGGAATAAAAACTGAAAAAGAAGATTCTCGAGAAGATCCATCTTCATTTGACATAGTGACGGGAACTGGCCTAGTATTCTGTATGGTCAGGGACGCTTGGTTTTGTTTTAATATTTGATTCTCCTCAGAATCAGGAAGGAGATAATTTTGAGATGCCCTGGTTGCAGAAGTGGTTGACGGTGGGGAGTAGTGTTGTGATAACTTCGAGGTGGATGCTGATGATGGAGGTAGATAGTTTTGAACGACTCGAGGTGCTGATGAGGCGAACGGAGCACGGTAGTTGGTGGGGGATTTTGGCTCAGACGCAGTTGGAGGCGGAAAATAAGTTTGTACTAATTTTGGATTAGACGTTGTACGAGGCGAAATATAAATTTGTTCAATTTTAAGCTCTGAATTAACGAGAGGAGGAAGATAATTTTGAACTCTTTTTTGATTCGGCGTCTTGCTAGGAGGGAGATAAGATAGTTCTACTTCATGTTCCGGTGTAGCAACAGGAGGGAGATAGTGTTGTATTAATTTTGGATTGGGCGTTGTGCTTGGTGTAAGATAAATTTGATCTGTTTCAGGTTCTGGGGATGCAACAGGAGGGAGAGAGTTCTGTACTATTCCTAGATTGGGCGTTGTGCTTGGTGGAAGATATGATTGTTCTAATTTGGGCTCCGGTGTAGCAACAGGAGGGAGATAATGTTGTATTCTTTTTGGCCTAAGCGTTGGGCTTGGTGGAAGATAAGCTTGTTCTATTTTAGACTCAGGAGTAACCACAGGAGGGAGATAGTGTCGTATTATTTTGGGTTTGGGCGTTGTGTTCGGTGGAAGATAAGTTTGTTCTATTTTAGACTCCGGAGTAACCACTGCAGGGAGGTATTGTTTTACTATTTTTGGATTGGGCGTTGTGCTTAGTGGGAGATATGTTTGTTCTATTTTAGAATCCGGAGTAGCCACAGGAGGGAGATAATACTGTATTCTTTTTGGGTTGGGCTTTGTGTATGGTGGACGATAAGTTTGTTTTATTTTTGAAACCGTAGTAGCATCAGGAGTGAGATAATGTAATATTTGTGGCATTGGCGTAGTATTTGCCGGAAGATAACTTTGTTTTGTTTTCGGCTCAGAAGCATCGAATGGAGGGAGATAGTTCTGATCTATCGTGGACTCATGCGTGACGTGTGGAGGTAGATATGATTTCGCAATTTCAACTTGACGCGTGAGTGAATCGTATAAATCGGATTCATGATCATGATCCACATTTGTCGACTCAAATCCAGAAGATGAATTGCTTGCTGCTAACTCAGGATCAGTAATAAATTTTCTAAAGGAAGTACGTCGGCTATCGGATTCCGTCTTTCGACGGTCTAAGACAACCTGAGGCTGCTCGGTGTTTCTGATGGAGCTAATTGATTGTTCAAACGTCCTTCGTTGATTGTTATTTGGAGATGATTGCTGCTGACTAGGATGCTCGAAAAGATTGTCGAGTGGACCATCACTGTTAACAGCGTGGGAGAAGTCGCCTTTGTTGCTTACTGCATCAAATACGTCTGCATGTGACCTTTGGGACGTGTGAGTAACACTTTGAAAATTTTGCTCGTGTTTTGTTTCCCTGTGAACAGCGGTTTTATCTTTCATGCCAGTAGCCCAGAAAATATCGAAAAACGAATGCTGCTGGGTTTGACTCGGCGAAACTTCATCCGTTTGTGAGACAGCTTCAATTTGACTGTTTTTACTTGCTGAAAGTTTCGTGTTTCTGCTGGAGGTCTGCGATTCCAATGTCGGTTTAATTTCTATCTCAGTTCTCATTGGAGGTTCCAGCTGACGACTGATAACTGGTACTGGTTTAAATGATCCACTCTGGAATCTTTGTGAATCTACGACCTGTCGATTTCTCGATATCTCAGACTTTACTTGTCGATTTCTAATTTTTGAAATTGTGCCAGATTTGCCAGACTGGAAAAGTGTGGTGCCTGCCTCCTTTGGGGGACGAGGGTCAAGTTTAGCCTCCAAAACCCCTATACTGTGGATGGGACTCTCTGACCGATGCTGGGTGAAAGGTTTATCTTCCACAGCATGGAGGTCAACCTCGGAGTGTAGGAGCTGGTTGTGAGGAGGATCCAGCGGCTGAGAAACTGGTAAATTAAACCTATGATTAATGGCTGGGCCTCTTGATCTCTGGAAAACTGTGGGATTACGTCCTAGTGAGAAATGGCTTATTGCAAATATGCTCAAAAGCTGATAACAGATGTCTGTCTGGCCCATACAAATGAAAATACTTTCTTCTAAGCATGGAGTCTGAAACCCCTCTTACCCATTACTCGTACATACATTTTGAGAGTATAAGAAACTAACTTGAACACCGTTTGCTGATTGCAGGCTTCATTAAATGGGATAATTTGAGATTAGAAAATTCTCAATTAAATTAATTTAAAACACTTGCCAAAGTTTATAGACGATTGAATTTAACTTACTCAGAGATGATCGGGATGAGATGGGGTTGGGAATTGTTCCCCATTACAACCCCATGCGATGGGGTTGTAAACTGTCCCCATACAGAATTCAACACCTAAACCTCGAGTTTCCATCATCATATACGATCACACTTGTCACACCACAAATGCCGGCGCGGCGTTCAAGCGGTACTAGTTTGTTACCTGGACTCGGCTACACCCTCAACAATTCCCGAAATATCAGTCACGTTTCTTGGCCACTCCTACTTACAGGAGTGTTGAGCTGCCGCGGCTCCCAGGAGAACCGCCAAGCAGAGGAGGATTAGCCTCATGTTTGGGAGCTGGAATAGAAGGAAGGGAACATTCACTTAGAGATGTGGATGATCAAAACAGAACCTACGTCATACAACCAGTTGTTGTCATATTGCACTACCTTAAATTATATGGGTATGTGTGTATTTTGAGCACTTTTTTTTTCGTCATACATGTTGATCTTTTGTGGCCTTGATGGATCCTTAACATCTACCATGTAACAAATTTTGTCCACTAAATTTTGGTATGCTATTGTTTTCAATACCCAAACACCCCCTAGAGCACAATCCTGGTCATTCACCTCCACTTGGATTTCAGTTCACGTTATTCAGCTTACCTGTACGTTCAAGGGGCCCATCAGCATAACCCTTTAATCTCGACCTTCCTAACAAGCAAATACAACCTAACACTCAAACGTTTTTTTTATTCACTCACGTATCTTGTCGTCCTGTGCTGCTTAAATTTGTTTGATTCTTTTGTCAATAAATTCCAAGTATTTTCTTTCTAGCATCGTCGTTTGTCTCCTGTCAGAGAAGGGTAATCTGTTACCGTTGTATAAACTGTTTAATTCAGTCAAGCACGTTTGGTGCTGCCACAAACGATTCGTTACGAAAGAGGACTTCAACAATCCGCTTTCATCCCAGAATCACGACCATTGTATTGTCGTACAAATCCATTTCTAGACTCCCAAATTCGTCTGTTGCCATCCTCTATAAATGAGCGCAACCATGCAGACTGCAGTTTCATCTTTGAATCCCGTAGGTCGCTCCACCGTCTGAGTTCATTTCTAACCTTCGGAGTCCTTCTGCCGCCCTCCTCTCACACCTGCCACCGCCTTAGTCCGCCAGTGCCGGCGTGGGCGACTGCAGCACCGCCCTCACCGCCCTTGCCCGCCCTACAAGCCACTAGCAAGGCCACGCTTGACTCACCGCCCAGCTTTTTACCCTTAACAGAGCATCGATTCTATCCCAAATACTTGAAGCAAAGACAAGTTCCAAAGTGAAAAAACAAACACATAATTGGTAGCACGTACGAATTGTGTATGTCCACGGCATTAAAAAAATACGATTAGTTTTCTTTTCTCGTTAATTTAAGGGCTTATCGAAGACGAAAGACATTACTGGGAAGCGGATACGATACACATTATTGGGAGGCCCGTCCCTGTGGATTGTGAAACAATAGCTGAAAATAACCAAGGGAAACACCTCCTGTAGAGCAGGACACTAACTAGCCATCTTTGGTCCCGTCAATGCCACATCTTTGCATGGCGAGAGAGCTCTGTGAACTCGGTGTGGGAGCAGATCCCTAACGGGGTCAAGGGATCTTTGACTTATACGTCTAGTATGTGCCTTTAGATGCGTGTTCGAGAAGTCGCTACCATATTTGAAGTCCTACAACGCATCATCCCTGAACTATAGAATTAGAGCTACCTACGACAGTCACATACTTACAATCTAAAGACATGCGGCACAGATACTTTTAAATGATATATTTACAAATTACAATGTCAATTTCGGTAATGCATAATTAAACATGTGTATAGTATTCATTCTTTAGATTGATTTCGAGTTCCATCAACCATGAAGTAAGAATAGTTTAAGTGATTGCGTGTTGATCAGCATGCATATTGAGATTGGTTTCAAGTACCATAAACCACCACTAGCCTACAGTAAAAATAGATTTAGTGATTGCGTGTTGATAAGCATGCATGTTGGTATTTGTTTCAAGTACCATAAACCACCACTAGCCTACGGTAAAAATAGATTTAGTGATTGCGTGTTGATCAGCATGCATGTTGATATTGGTTTCAAGTACCATAAACCACCACTAGCCTACAGTAAAAGTAGATTTAGTGATTGCGTGTTGATAAGCATGCCTGTTGATATTGGTTTCAAGTACCATATACCACCACTAGCATACGGTAAAAATAATTTTAGTGAGATGCATGTTGAGATATCTTTTAAGTACCATCAACCACCACCAGCATACTGTAAATATAATTTTATGGATGCATGTTGGTCAGCATTCATGTGAAGAGTGGCTTCACAATAGATCAATGTTGACATAAATATTTGATTGGTGAGGCTGCGTGGATGAGTCCCAAGCTCTACAAGCTCAACCTCGAATTCAAATAGAATAAAAGCGATCAAGAAACCGCGATTTGAAACTGTGTCATGAAGAGATCTCTATGGGAGCGACATCGAAGAGATCTCGATGTGAGTGACATTGAAGAGATCTCTATGTGAGGGACATTCAAGAGATCTCTGTGTGAGGGACATTGAAGAGATCTCTGTGTGAGGGACATTGAAGAGATCTCTGTGTGAGGGACATTGAAGAGATCTCTATGGGAGCGACATCGAAGAGATCTCGATGTGAGTGACATTGAAGAGATCTCTATGTGAGGGACATTGAAGAGATCTCTGTGTGAGGGACATTGAAGAGATCTCTGTGTGAGGGACATTGAAGAGATCTCTATGTGAGGGACATCGAAGAAATCTCTATCTCTATGTGAGGGACATTGAAGAGATCTTTATGTGAGGGACATTGAAGAGATCTCTATGTGAGGGACATTGAAGAGATCTCTGTGTGAGGTATATTGAAGAGATCTCTATGTGAGGGACATCGAAAAGATCTCTATGTGAGGGACATTGAAGAGATCTCTATGTGAGACATTAAATACATATTTCCTGACTGTTCTCTAATATCTTCACTCCGGTACTTTAACTTTTGCCGACAGCACCGATAAAGTAGATTATGAGATAGAGTCAACTGGTGATTTTGATAATAATATATATTGGTATCATGTTGAGCAGTTTTCATTTTGTTGGTGTTAAGGCTCCGTAAATAAGTAGTGGGCCTATTCAGGAAACCCAATGCAGAGAAAGGAGGGCAAGATACAATGAAGAAATAAATTATAAGAGTATTTTGTCAAATTCTACATTGCAAAACTTTGACAAAATACTGCAACTAAATTCATTTTCAGAGCAGGCTGCCCAACTTTACCTTGCGGAACTAGGACAAAATACTGAAACTATATACATTTCCAGATCACTGTGTCCAACTCTATCCAGCGAAGCAAAGAAAAAATCCTGTAACTAAATACAATTCCAGAGTATTCTGTCCAATTCCACTTCGGTGGACAAGGACAGAGTAATAGACAAATGTATCTATGCACTGCATATTCTTAGCTATGCCTACACAAGGACCAATTTAGTTGAACAGGTGTCGCGAAGGCGTCCTTGGATCCAACATTATTATGACGAAGGGATGTAGTCCCTTCCCTTAGAGGGAAGATGAACTAGTGCCGTCTTTTTAATGTTTCACCATGAATGTTCACTTTAATTTTGTGAGTCTGCCATCGTGCAATTTTTTTATGTAAACCTGCTGAAGGAATTTACCGGTAAAGCCCAACCATTAATTGGACAAATAAACTGTGGTTAATGCACTGGGCTAGAAGGTTCTTTGGGATATGTCTCGAATATACGCTTACTTAAAAAGAGACACAAGCACAGTGCTTGTATCTCAGCCCAGCCCTGCTCCCTGAACAAAATCCACCTCCTGGGAGAATGGATTGATTGACTTCTCTTCCCAGGGACATGGGGGATCCTATTTCCATTCGGCTGTTGAAAGGTTCTCCGAACAGACAGCTTCCTGAGCCACCCACTTGTCTTCAAGCTCCGTGCAGTCGATAGGATGTCTGTATCCTTGTAGCCGATTAGAAAAATCCTTTCATGTAGGCTTAGTTCTCATTTCGTGTGTTTTCTTCATTGCCAATCTCTAAAAGTGTGAAGCGTGTAGGGCAGACCCCACACGATGCCCATGTGCCATAATACACTTGTGACGCGACGCCAGTGCCACCTGGCGATCGCCACTGCATATGGAGCCATGCACTTTCACTGTCACACTTTGAGGCGCCTCTTAATGCGTGCCGCTACTTTTTTGGCCAGAAAAAACACCAGTACGACGCTGCACTGCTAATTATTTTTCATATTGCGCACTTTGGAAGGTGATGCACTTTTCTTGGAAGTTAAATGGCTTGGTGAATTTTTTTTTACCGATTTAGCTAAAAAATCCGAGTTCGTATTCTTAGTGGCGGTTTAATAAGAGAGGCATGCGATCGTCCATTACAGTGTTACGAAACAGACCGATCTTACTGTAAAATAATACGTTGCACGGCTTGTTACGGATTTAAAATTGATAGGAGTGGTTAGAGCGTCAATCAATTAAATTTTTGCTTAGTCTCTATTTAGGAACAATTGAAATTAGTATGCATTCATGATTATTTTATTCTCAATAAATTATGCCATATCAAATTCAATAATGATGCTTGGTTTAGATTGCCAATCGAAACTGCTGTCTTGAAATCTAAATAAAAAGTATAACAATCGTTCTGAATTTTTTCCCCTCCATCAATAATTATTTCCCTCCATCAATTATTCTTTCCCCTCCATCAATCATTCTTTCCCTCCATCAATCATTTGATAACTTTACTGACAAAAAAAAAATCCCAATGACCACACGTACGTTGTTTTCCAAAGGCCTGTTCCAAGAGTTATGTAAACTGGTTTGTAAATAACCGCACAGATATGAGTCGAGCATGTATGTTAACATTTAAGTGGAAGATCATACTAACAACCAGTTCTCTCAAACACCAACATGGGTTACAAATGGAATAGACTATCATAATTTATATTCTCTTATGCAACTCCGCAACTCCATTTATCTAAGAACTGTTACTATTAGTAACAATGTTACCTCTTAAAATTACTCTCCTTCGACAGGTCTCGAGGAAGTGTGAACCACATATTAAAATAACAATCTGTGATATGCCTGTGGAGCATGTTGTTACTCAACTCCTTTGCCTCTCTTCTTCTGAGTTTCTGGTCGAAAACAGGGTTTGAGAACAAATGAGCCAGCCACATGAAACCTTTTGTAATATGAACCGAGAGATACAAGACCCTCTTGCCTTTCTTCCTCCGAGTCTCTGGTCTCTGCAACACGTGCCTGTGAGGTCACACCAAGAGAATGTGGTGCACCTTCAGGGGACGGGTCCGTGACCAGAGAAGCAACTGAGGCTGGGTATAGTGACCCTAGGGGCGGAGGCATGGTTAAATTGTTACAAAAGTAATGCTCTACTGGAGGGCATGACCTAGCAAAAGAGAAAGAATGACAACTTTTGTTGTATGCTGTTCAATATTTTGTATGTTGCGCAGCAAAGAACGGATTGTAAAGTATACTTATGTATCATCCGGGATTCTTTACGTATGCGATCTCGCACTCTTTAATGCATCATCCAGCTCTACAAGCCTAGGGAATGGGATAGTTCAAGTTATCTTACCATGATGTTCATTCGTCACAATATCGTGAGTTTAACTATATCGTAAGTTGAACAGTACCGTGAGGTGAACAGGTCTCTCACAAATACTTTTACTAATCTCGTAAACTCGTAAAGTCGGATGACCTTTCAGATTTGAACACAATGATCGAGTTCCCTTTGAGCTCGATTTTTTTATACCCTTCCCTTTGTAAAAGTGTGAAATTTTATCCAATTTCGAAATCGTAATACCGCGGAAAAGATTCAT
>SDVV010011146.1:0-15961 GCA_016164225.1 Gammarus roeselii
TCTTGATAGTTTTCCTAAGTTCTGTTTACCGATTTTTCCTATAAATTTATCTTAAATAATTGACCGACGGTTCTCTGTACGTGACCGCCTTCACTTCAAACACAAAGCATCTTCAGGCATCTGCAATTATTAACAAAACCATATCAAAGTTTGAACCAACGGGTCACAAGGCAAGTTGAATTCGTTTGAATAAATGATAAAAAAATACACAAATTGGGTCCTACATGTAAACATTTAGATAATTAACACATGAAGAATTGTAATGGTACTCGGTGGTACACTTCAAAACACAAGACATTGAGAAAAATACACATAAATGAAACAGGAATCACAAAAAGAAAGTCCTACTGGTTAACACATGTGGAATCGTATCGGAACACAATAAGAACATTGAACATACAAGGTTACTTAACTTATCTAACACAATACGCACACTTTTCATTGTTGTAGTAGTTTCAACATATACTAAGGAAATTTTAATTGGACGGGGGTTTCGGTAATAGTCATCTAGTGACACAATTCACATCAAATTTGTAAAAAATAAATTTGGTAGAATAAAATTTGAATTGTTCTGTTAATATCATTAACTAAATAAATTGACACTAAATTTTAAACACCTAGATAGGTGAAAAATGTAGTTATTCAATTCAATGAATTTATTCGAGATTCAATGAATTTATTCGAGCCAAACTTTCTTTGACCACTTGGTCATGGCTGTAGTTTCTGCGTATAAGGTAGGGAAGACTCTTGTTCTATAGCTTAATGAACTCCATGGGTTGGTTGGTGTTGAGATGTCTGTTCCATAGTTTAAACAGCAGCGTGTTGGATTGGATGTTTCGTTAACGGTAACGCTCGAGCTGGTTGGGTTGGGGTGAGTTACACGTCCCGGCGCACGTTATTTTTGCTGTGGGGTCGAGAACGGTGGAGTTTGAGCACGTCGTTGAAGACTCCATGTTGTGTATTGAAGGAGGGATTTGTCCTCAAACGAATTAAGGCTTCATATATGTTCAAACAACTTACATCTGGTAATGTCGCAATGATGGAAGTGTTCGCAATGAGTTTGTCTCTGCTTACTACGATGTTGGGTTTTTGGTGCAGTGCTTCTCTGGGCCGTCAGCTTGAGGGTTAAAGGATTAGCGTCCTGTAATGGTGTACTCACTGTATCCAATGTAATAAGAATTCAGGGATTCAAGGTTCAAGTTTGACAAGAGCTGAGCAGGAGCTTATCAAATGCTGAGGCTACTCTTCAAAATCATTTTATATAAAATAATATCCCTGAGCCAAATAATTATTGATTTCACCTTTATGGTTGTTTCAAATTCATTGTTAATTACTTTAGTCGAAGATAATTGCAGAAAACTTTAAATTATACTCCATAATTTGAGTGTTAAAAACTGTAACGTTAAATTTACGTTATTAAAACACTATTACCGAAACAACCGTTTGGTTAATATTTAGCAAAAACGACTACAACGATGTAAAATGTGAGTTTAGGGTTACATTAGTTAAATAACCTTGTATGTTCAATGTTTTTATTGTGTTCCTTTCAAATTCCTCATGAATTGCATACGTTTACCAGTAGAACTTCATTCGGTGATTTCTGATTAATTTCAATGTGATTTTGTTCTGTCTCGTGTTCTGGAGTGTTGTCAGCAAGCACCATTACAATCCTTCATGAATTAAATATCACAATGTTTACTTGAAGGATCAAGTTATTTGTTTTTTTACATGTTATTTTAACGAATATACCATGCCGTTTAACCCATTGTTTGTAATATAGTGCCTCGTGTTTGAATCGAAACCGGCCACGTAAAGAAAAATGTTGATCAATTTTTAGATGTCTACAACTAACTCTTCATGAAAAGCGGTATTTAGAACATTGGAAAAATTAACTAACAAGCAAACTATGACTATGTCAAGGTGTTTATTCAATAATGCCTCAAAACACCTCACATAAACGACCCTCATTCAGATAACTGATCTAAATTTTTGATATATCAAACATCGCATTCTTCACAGTCACAAACAATTAATTGGAAACGAGCTACGCTTGGTGCATGCAATTTGTATTATTAGGAGGCATGAATAATTTGGCGGTAGTGCGGTGGACTTGAAGACCTACTACGTGCTTTGATTGCAAAGCTTCTAATGATGAATTGCTGAATGATTAGACAATTCCAGTCCATTTGAAAAACATTTAAACGTAGGGCCATGCATAAGCAATATAAAAACTTAATATAATTTAAAAATCGTTTCAGTTTTAGCTACTTTGAACTCTGTGGGGGAATGCACTCTTCCCAAAACTGAAACATGGATGGACAAATGTAGCTATTATCCACGGTTAAACAGCATAAATTCAAATTAACTATCTTTTATTTATGATGTTGATGATATTGCCAAAACCTCTACAAGGCTGTTACAACGGAATATGTCGTGGATTACAAAATTTACATGGCAGTCTACACTTGGTGGAGAACACGTTCCCAAATTATAAATGAATTCCCGAGAAATAAACTTCCGAATTCAGCATCGGAATATTTCCCACTTATACTTCATTCATTCAAAGCAATTATTTATAAGCCTTTTCTACAACATCACGTTTGAATATTTCGGCTGTTCTAGGCATTTGGTTTGAGCCATCATAGCAGGTACATTTTACATCAGTAGAATAGTGATCACGGGTTCTAATCGTCAAAATTCATCGTCAAACTGAAATAAACTTATTTATAACTCAAAAAATTGGTGCCGGTCTCATTTCTCTACAAAGTACAAGAGAGGGTATGTTGGTGCATACAAAATAACGATGTTGAATGAAAAACGATTTCAAGGGGTCTTTGCAATTGCACGGCCCAAATTGTAATATCAGTACGAACTTGGGACGATATATCGCGCATGAATTCTCCCATTTAGGCATGAACGTGAGAACCTCTGTTCATCCGCTCTCACACCACTCAATTCAAGCAAAACGGTTCCTCAGAGGGCCAATATGATATATATGAGTTGATAATTTCAGTTTATTCACTTTATTAAATGATATCTGGCCTATTAATAATGAGAGACATGAGTTCATTTGTGACCAAGTTGAACATCAATAAAAAGTCACGGATTGCGTTCAGGGAATGAAAAAATGAATGAAGGAAAAATTGTCTCGAACGCAATCAATGATAATATAAGAGACAGTGCAATTGACAGTCAGCGACCGTGTTCACAAACTACAAATAATAGCCTTTGGACAGCGATAATATCAGAGCGGTGGCGACAACACTGATCCATTTGGGAGGAGGAAGTGGCCATCATTGCGGATGGGGCAGCGTCGGGCCTGGACACTAATCGTGTGGGTCAGCTGTGGCCAGAACAAATACTGTGCGGGGGCCAGCCGGCAGCGATCAAATATTGTGCTAGGCTTTGTTACAGGCCTGGCGAATTTTGTGCGGAAGTTCGTGCTGTAATTTGAGATATTTTCAGTAATTGCTAGTAAATAAAAAATGGTGTTGGAGAATCAGGAACAATTTAAAGGTGGATATAACTTCAACGTCATTTTGCTGGGGCGAGTTGACACGTAATTTAGAGTATCATCAATCAGTCAGAGAGAAGCTAAGCATGTAGTAGATAGCAACATTTAATTTGCATTGAGCTAAACACATTTAAGTGAAGTGTGTGGATGAAACACGGCTTCTCTCCCGCAGACGTAGTATTCAAGAACCAGACTTTTATGTATCTATCTCATCTGCTCCAGGGGCGATGGCGACCGAACGGAGCATCAGCTGATGAGAAACATGACGATGGAGAGATAAAAAAAGGTATTAGTCATGGCCACGGCAAATCAGCTAATGAGAAACATGACGATGGAGAGATAAAACAGGGTATTAGAGTCGTGGCCACGGCAAATCAGCTGATGAGAAACATGACGATGGAGAGATAAAACAGGCTTTTAGAGTCGTTGCCACGGCAAAAAAACATAGACGGACGGGCGGTTTGCCGCTCATAAAGTGTTTACGGACGGAAGAGCTGTGCACACACGTCAGGAATGGGCTTTGGATATCATTATAGTGTACGAAATGACGTGGCAAGGCAAGACTTTACCCTGTTGAAGGACAGAGTTAAACAAAAGTTGAGATGAGTTTGCAAGCGACGGTTGAACGAAAAAAAATGGCACTCAGTAATGTTTCGTACAAATGTTAATCTGAAAGCCTCCCCAGTATTCGAACTGACTGTACTTTGGAACATGTCAAAGTGAAACATTAGGACAAATGTGCTGCGCTGCCGTGTAAAAAAGAAGCTCTGAAATAAGTTACGAACATGGACATTTTATCTACGTCATAGTGAAACATGTAACGAACTGTCTGGTCTGCTCGACATGGCATCAGTCCCAAACAAGGACAAACGAGTGTGAATTGTCGATACACACTCGTTTTGAGACGGCTGTATGAGAAGTTAGTTGCATGAGGGGGACGAGAGGGCAGGCGTGGAAGCGGGAGAGGGGGTGTGCTTTCCCGCCCAATGCTGCCTCGTTGAAAAACGGGAGAGACCTGGATCGGAAAAGGCCTTGCAATTGTGATGCAATAATGGTGAACTAGTGAAAGCCAGCGGGCCCTGCTGCTGAAATCAATTTATGACCCCACTTTTGACCCTTGAACGCTGACGGACAAAATTTGGGTAAATTCAGCCGCTTCTAGTAAGATGCGGCCTCGCGTCTATGTCTATATTATCTGAAGATGTAGTAAACATATGTATGCTTAGCGGCTGCGTGTGATGGGAAGATGCAGTGAACATATGTATGCTTAAACATACGTATGTAAATGTAGAATAGATCGGTATTTTATTATTTCCTCTGAAAATTTGGAACCTATAGCTACAATAAATAAAAAATCTAATTTAAACTAACTTGATCTACAATAAACTTTTTCGAAAAAAAAAATCTAACCACGGGAAAATTCAATATTTTTTAAATGCGAACAAAATATCCTGTAGCAATATGCATAAATGATTACTCGAACAGTAGTCACTAGAAAACGGACCAGTGACTACTATAAGTGTGATTTCGATAAGGGTTTGACAACTCTGACTCTGCCTTCACATTTGAAGACTTAGACAATCAGCAGCCTCCTCCCAACTGGAGCGTAGCTGGAACTCCTATTTAAGTTATTTGACAAATGCTTCTGTTGGCAGAAAATATTTAATTTTCTTGCTGCGTAGGATCTATGAAAACTCTTGTTGTGTATCATATTGCAGCTCGTCAACAACAATGGCATTATTTGCATATTGTAATACAAGTCATTGAGCATCAAAACTTGGCGAAACAGGTTAAACTTTCAAAACATTAACACTACTGACAAATAACGTATAACAAGACGTCAATTTTTCAAACACTCCTGAAGTTGAACACGTTGAGTAACGAACGTGAGCAGTGGACAATGAAAGCGTGTAACAGTATCCATGAAGACAAGCTCGTATGGGACGACCCGGACGGCCTTTGCGCAATACCTTTTCCAGCTTTCAACCCCCACAACTTGTACACGAAAAGAGGTACTCAGGGGGTGGGATAGAATGAAGCATAAAATATAAATTGGGATGTCAGAACTACGTTTGTTCTGTGATACTTTTTTCCCTTTCATTCGCCACTACGGTTTATGGGCACTGACATTAATAGTTTTTTGTTTTAATTTAAGGAGTCATGAAAAGTTCATAATTTTTGACAAGCAAAATCTGTTCTGTTCGAAGAATTTCGACGGAAAAGACAAATTCATTGTTATCGATGGCAACAAAACCGAAGAGAGAAACATATGCCTACATCAGGATGATACGCTCGCATTGCCAATCGGCAAATCGTATCTGATTATGTTCTATTCGTCCTATTGTCTCGTATGAATGATCGTGATGTCGTACGCCAACAAGATCATGCATCACTACTCGACACATGTCAATGAATCAATGATCGTGATGTCGTATGCCAACAAGATCATGCATCACTACTCGACACATGCCAATGAATCAATGATCGTGACGTCGTGTGCCAACAAGATCATGCACCACTACTCGACACATGTCAATGAATCAATGATCGTGATGTCGTATGCCAACAAGATCATGCATCACTACTCGGCACATGCCAATGAATCAATGATCGTGATGTCGTATGCCAACAAGATCATGCATCACTACTCGACACATGTCTGTTGTGCTTCACGTACTACGCAATAATGATTTAATTGTGTCCGGATGTTTACTTGCACCATTACACTGAAATACACGAACGTGTCTCCATTTCACAAATAGAATAACTTATATGAAAGTTTTTTTTTTAATCGGATCCTCTTATTCGATAAAGAAAATTGATTTTCTAAAACTTCCTAAAACCATTTACAATTAAGCATCGCACTTTTTCAACAGCAAGTTATTGAGAAAAGACCTTTAAACCCTCACTTGAGCGAGACTTGGCGGGACAATACATGAAAGAACTGAAAATATAAACTTTTTGTCTTCGATTAATTAACACAAATAATATAAAGCCAGGATGCAATTGAATTTAATCATTAATACAAGTTATTACTATAGTAGAAGAAATGGTACCATCTAATTTCTAATTTTCATCGAGCCATCATCAGGCAGTTAACAAGAGAACAAAGTTTTAATCGTCAGTTTTTATAACAGAGATAACAGTTGGAAACGAGTTCAAAATTGTTTCGTGCTGCAATTATCTGAATTAATATCGCCAACCGAATACACAATTAAAAAAAAAAGTTCAAACATTCAGCGAAAATGAAACTATCCTCAACCTCAACAAAGGTCGGTCACTCTGGTCGACAAATAACAGAACAAAACATCCAATTAGATCGGCAAGTCATGGAAAAAATCCAAGTGCGCCTGTACCTACAGTGAAATGATACAAAACTGTCACTCTCGTCTTTCAGTTTGATAGTTCTCAAAAACTTGAATTTTCATCTCTACAAGATAGAATACTATAAGCATTGGCTTCGGTAAAAAAAATCCCGCTGCTTGTAAGATTTGCAGATTTTTTTTTGAACACACAGAGAGACTTCGTAACTGGCCACCATAGAATAACATTATTCACCGCAAAATAACCTAAATGAAGAGAGAATAACAGGAGAAAAGAGTCTCGGGACAGGACTCAGCGGTAATGGTGCGTTCATTTGTCCCATTACATTTGATGGTAATTTAAACAGAAACGATCACCAAGAAACTATAGAAAAAAAAATTATTCCACAATCACAGGTTGCTTTTGGAGACAAATTTGACCGGTTTGAGTGGCTACAAGACGGAGGTCCAGCACACAGGAAATACGTCGACAAAGACTGTTTGCTGGCCACATTCCGATCAAAGATTATTGGTATAGGCTACGGCATTGAGCGACCTCATGGAAGTCCAATTTGATTCAATAAATTTTTTTGATTGAGGGGTGATCCATGAGGCAGAGCATTTACAAATCACCTACCGATTGGGATTATTTGAGTACTCGCCTAACATCTGAAATACATTTGTCGAAAGTCATTTCAGCTTTCATTAAAGATAGTTACGGCCTAAATTCGCATCGATAGAAATGGCAGGCATGTTGAAGGCCGTGGAGTAGTCTGGAGCAGTCTTTTTCAAATTACAATTTTTTTTATTACATCAATTTTTTTTATCGTATAATTAATATGTGTTTTCAGTGTCAAGGAATTTTCAGGAATCGAAATATATTGTTTCGTTGACGATAGTTCGGGCACAGTTTGGTTTTACGGTGGCCTTTACTCAATAGCCTTCAGTTGAAATAATGTAATATTTACTTTTTTTTGGAACTTACAGAAAACAATCATCTCCGTCCAATAAAATGAATACATCGACAATGTCTAACGTTTCAAGGAAGCTATTCAATTTGCGTGACACAGAGGATTGTAAAACATTTCAAGATTACAACGTCAATACACACAACAAACGTGATTAATTTGAATGAGATAGTGAGATAGCAAAACAAACACGTGCTCGTATCTACTGCATCTGCGACGTTCAACAAGTAACGAAGAATTTCTTTGGTTTACGCTCAGCCCAGTGCTGAATGAACAAGCAATAAACCTTGTCAGCAGAATGGAGATGCCTCTAAAGTTCTTGACCGTGTTTTATGACCGATAAAAAGTTCTCTGGCATTAGACAAAGTGATACCCCGGCCTCTCAGCCTGATTGATCCAACCTAAGCCTATTCGAGCCACATAAATTGATGGGCAAGTTGCTGCGGTGGTGACAAATCCTGCCATGGGCCACAGAGCGAGATGGAATGGTTGACTGAAGCAGTTTTAGTTTGGAAGTACACGATTTTGTGCAATGTTGTTGTAATGTAACTGCCTGGTTCATAATGCCGTAGATTATATTAACAATTTCTGGGGAAGTGGTGTTCATGCACTTAGGAAAGCATGGTATTTTTACACATTATCAATTGAGCTCAAGATATGAGCACATTAACAAAATACGAAATAATATATTTCAGAATACATTAAAGAAACAATTATTTCAGTACCCGTTTTCCTATATTTTAAGTATTGGACTGATTGTATAGCTGTAGTTGGCCAGCTCATAAGTCGAAGGCAGATCTCATGAAAATATCTTAACCAACAAAACTGTTCAACAACTGACAGCATTGTAAAGTGATTTTTATAATTATCCCTTGGTAAACCATCTCAATTGATTAGGATCAATTTATTGGCGATTTTTTTTAACCTGACATCTGGGGAAAAATTATTTTCGAACCCGATGACCTGTTTGAAAAATCTTTTAAAATACGTACATATTTTTAATGCAAATTTTCTTCAAGAAACCAAATTGCAGGCACCATTGAAGGAATGCAGGGCGCTGCAGGCCCCATTGAAGGAATGCAGGACGCTGCAGGTCCCATTGCAGGAATGCAGGACGCTGCAGGTCCCATTGCAGGAATGCAGGACGCTGCAGGTCCCATTGCAGGAATGCAGGACGTTGCAGGCCCCATTGCAGGAATGCAGGACGCTGCAGGTCCCATTGCAGGAATGCAGGACGCTGCAGGTCCCATTGCAGGAATGCAGGACGCTGCAGGTCCCATTGCAGGAATGCAGGACGCTGCAGGTCCTATTGCAGGAATGCAGGATGCTGCAGGCCCCATTGCAGGAATGCAGGACGCTGCAGGCCCCATTGCAGGAATGCAGGACGCTGCAGGCCCCATTGAAGGAATGCAGGACGCTGCAAGCCCCATTGCAGGGATGCAGGACGCTGCAGGTCCTATTACATGTTCAAGGCTACAAACTTAATTGCACTGGAATGTATCAACTGTAAGCATTAAGCGGCCTCACCAACATCTAACGAGATGTTAAATTCCAAAAAAGATTAGGTTCCAACGCCCAGGCACGGAAATGTCAATCGCAAAGTTAAAGTGGGAATACTGATGATCAATGAGATGCAAATTGATGCAAAATGAGCTTAAATGGGCACAGAGCATTGAATAAGTCTAAAACATTTGAAATACTTCAGAAGCTTAAGCATTGAACTGCGCCTTTCACGCATACGACAGCCAACAGAGTGGCATGTGTTTTGGTCAATAAAAAATATTATTGTTTCAAAATGAAAATGTCTGGACCGGCATTCCAGAATCAGCTTCATCAACGCATGAAATACCCAAACTTGAAAATCAGTCATTATTCAACGATATAAATTATTTTTGTACTACGGTTATGCGTCTTTTGACGCTGCCAAGTACTAACTTGTACATCAAAATCAAATTTGATATCGATCCGGGAAGACCATTTTTATCTACGTTAATCCCAATATATACGTTAAGCCGATCCCTTCTGATTATTCTTTACATCGTTATGATGTGTTCTAATTGATGAACCAATTGAAAACCTGGTCATCAATTAGATTATGTAACATTTGTTAACCAGCTTTCGATGAAACTCGAATGAAACAGTAGATGTTTTCGACAGCTTTATACGTGGACTGATAAATTCTGTCCCATTTCCGATAGCTTTGTTCGAGGAATAACAAGTTTTGACCTTTTTCTGACAGTTTTACTAGAGGATAAAATATTTCAACCGCTTTCCAAAAGCATTTATTGGGTAATAATAAATGATGACCCTTTTTCAACTGTTTTATTCGCGGAAAATGTATTCTGTTCGATTGCAAATCCACCCTTAACTACGACACAATTCAGATCAGGAATCATTTTCCCCTCAATACTAATCATTCCCTTCCCCTCCCCCCCCCCCCCTACACTCAATGCACTTGCTTTATTTTTCGTTAAAAGAATACGTTTTTGAGGACAGAATTTACCGTAGCTCCCTCGGGACAGCGGTCTCTCTCAAAATACTATGAGATATATTAGTGTAGGGACGACTAGCCATTAATCGGTGAATAGTGGAAGCATATCATAAGGTAATTAATAGACGACTCAAAAATAAATTACAACTGTTAATGTTATTCGTGGTTATTCACTGTAACAAATCATTTTTGACAATGATCTGAAAGAATGATAGTAAATGTTAGAGTAAAAGTAGATATATTTCTTGTGAGGAATTTAGGAAGAGAAAACCGCTTAATTTTGTGGGTATTTTTCATGAGAGAAAATGAAACAATCGAATTATTTCCAGCTATTCCAAACTTAACAGAAGGCCATATTGAGGGATGGAATAGTATTTAGACATCTCTCAAACGAGAGCAAACGATAACATGACATCAATAAAAAGATTCCCTATTTTTGCAATTCGCTTCTGTCATTCAACACAGCTGACAGGTCGTTAGCTATCAAAACACACCATCTGTCAAATATCGCATCAGAGCCGGAGCGAAGGGGAACACCGCTATTAAAATTCCTTTATGCAGATGCCTTTCAGCAGCGATTGGACTGCCATCGCCGCGGGTGAAAAATGACACCAATCGTTTGAGGGACGCTGCTAGAAAAACGGAATGAAATGCAAGTAATATTCTTTGAAGTCAGCTACGGTTTGACGATTCGAACATTTATTGGAGAGAGCTGCGGTGTTCGTCGAATTACACCCAGTCGGTAACCACCAAACTCTTAGATAAGGAACGAGGTTTCGATAACCTCTGATATGCCATTACTGATAATTTTGTCGAAATGATAAATAAATAAAAACATTGGTCATAATGATTAAAAATACATAATTTTCCCTAAGTCATAGGCATGAAACATCGATGCAGAAGAGGTTCGAGGCAAGTAAATGTATAAAAAAATCAAGTGGGTTTCCGACGTTTCTTCAACGCGGTACAATGTATCACTACTGCCGCTCTTCTAATAGCCAGTGCCACTGGCACTCCCAGGGGTCCGGAGCACAGAGCAGCACACCCTCACCACAGCATCGCACGCCACACACTGAAGCCCTGACCCCGAGTCTGCCCCTGCCTCACCTCTTTCTGCTCCGGTACACCTACTGACTTCATTAAAAATGACACATGAGACCTTGCAGCTCCAGGATATATATTGTGACAAGTAAAAGGTGTTCCTGCTAGAGCCTTCCAGAAGTAATTTGTAGTAACTTAGAGCAATGATTTGATCCCATCAGAACACAATGTTGACGTGAAAACGCTGTCGTTGAAGCCAAAAGTCAACAATACGCAGTATGTGAGAGGCCCGAAAGCTTCTGACCGTCGCATCACTGTTATGTAGTCACGAACCAATGATAACATTTGTCTACTGTGAGCACTGAAATTAAAAAATAACCGCAAGGAACATCATTTTTCACCCTAAAATTTAGGAACTGAGATCCACATGTCATGATGTTACTACGTTTACGATCCACATGCCATGATGTTACGTTTACGATCCACGTGCCATGATGTTGCATTTACGATTCACATGCCATGATGTTACGTTTACAATCCCCATGAAATGATGTTACATTTACGATCCACATGCCATGATGTTACGTTTACAATCCCCATGCCATGATGTTACGTTTACGATTCACATGACATGATGTTACATTTACGATCCACGTGTCATGATGTTAAGTTTACGATCCACATGCCATGATGTTACGTTTACGCTCCACATGGTATGATCTTACGTTTACGATCCATATGCCATGATGTTACGTTTACGATCCACATGCCATGATGTTACGTTTACGATCCACATGCCATGATGTTACGTTTACAATCCCCATGCCATGATGTTAAATTTACGATCCACGTGCCATGATGCTACGTTTACGATCCACATGCCTTGACGTTACATTTACGATCGGCGATCCACATGCTATGATGTTGCGTTTACGATCCACATACCATGATGTTACATTTACGATCCACATGCTATGATGTTGCATTTACGATTCACATGCCATGATGTTACGTTTACAATCCCCATGAAATGATGTTACATTTACGATCCACATGCTATGATGTTACGTGGACGATCCACATGCCATGACGTTATGGTTACGATCCACAGCAATGATGTTACGTTTACGATCCACATGACATGATATTGTGGTTACAATCCACATGTCATGATGCTACGTTTACGATCTACTTGCCATGATGTAACGTTAACGATCATAAGCCAAAATATTGCTTGATGTTAAACCCTATAGTGGTTTAAAATTCTAGAAAGAGGAATAAATTCAAGGCCCATTTGCACTTGCGTTAATGAACAGAGTCACGTCATGACCAAGAACAGAGTCACTTCATGACCCAGAACAGAGTCACGTCATGACCCAGAACAGAGTCACGTCATGACCCAGAACAAAGTCACGTCATGACCCAGTACAGAGCCACGTCATGACCCAGACAGAACAGAGTCACGTCATGACCCAGAACAGAGTCACGTCATGACCCAGAACAGAGTCACGTCATGAACCAGACAGAACAGAGTCACGTCATGACCCAGAACAGAGTCACGTCATGACCCAGAACTGAGTCACGTCATGACCCAGAACAGAGTCCCGTCATGACCCAGAACGAACAGAGTCACGTCATGATCCAGACAGAACTGAGTCACGTCATGACCCAGAAGAGTCACGTCATGACCCAGAAAAGTCACATCATGAACCAGAACAGAGTCACGTCATTACCCAGAACAGAGTCACGTCATGACCCAGACAGAACAGAGTCACGTCATGACCTAGAAAAGAGTCACGTCATGACCCAGAACAGAGTCACATCATGCCCAGAACAGTCACGTCATGACCCAGGACAGAGTCACGTCATTACCCAGACAGAACAGAGTCACGTCATGACCCAGACAGAACAGAGTCACGTCATGACCCAGAACAGAGTCACGTCATGACCCAGAACAGAGTTACGTCATGATCCAGAACAGCGTTTCATCATGACCCAGAACAGTGTTTCGTCATGACCCAGAACAAAGTTTCGTCGTGACTCAGAACAGAGTTACGTCATGACCCAGAACAGCGTTTCGTCATGACCCAGAACAGAGTTTCGTCATGACTCAGAACAGAGTTACGTCATGACCCAGAACAGAGTTTCGTCATGACATATAAATGAAAACGCGGTGAAGTGACTATCAGAGATTTTTAGAACAATCAAATTTCGCAATATTGCACATAAAGATTGATAACTTGGTTATACCTTGAAGAATAGTTTTACAGAAGTAGCGGTGAAAAAAATATTTCAAGATCATGTTTTTATTTTATAGATGATCCAATGAGAACTGCTTGATCTAGTTTCTAGGCGTTACTCCACATAAGTAGGGCAGCAAATAGTTTTTCGTTTGGCGCCGTGGCCGAGTGGTTAGCGTATCAGACTGCAGTCCCAGCCTCTGGTGCTGCGTGTCGCGAGTTCGAGCCGCGGCAAAGAAACGGCGGTCTTGTGGCGGTAAGATTGGGCGCCTCCACCCTCTGTGTCAGCCTAACTAAGCCACCCTCCTAATAAGGGGAAACGGCTGTATGTCTATACGCCTGTACTGTTGATAATACATGCAGAGCATACCTTCTTTCAATCACAATGTCATAGGCAGTGTTATGATCAAAACAGCGTGATGTCGAGCTCGAACGGTGACGAATAAAATATCCGAGAGAGGAGGAAAAAGAGAATACGAATGAAATGCAATGTTTCATAACAATAACAACGAGTTTATATTTTTAAATACAGGACAGAACCACATAAAAGTTACTTTCATCAAATTTGATAACAAATTAATACTAAAACTTGGAGGACTTTTGTGTTATGGTATATAAAAAAATGGTTGGCACAAATAAAGCCTGCAAGAGATGGTCTGACATTTGTTGTTTCGCGTTGGTCAGCTTCATCACGCAATGTTCATATTGATGAGGGTTGCGACGCTACAGAACCTTGCATTTCGACGATTAACCACTTTTTCTTATTACTGTAGATCATTTTTTTGTAGACCAATATTTAAATCTGATACAAGTTACATAGTTGCTTGACGATTTTTCGTTGTTATAGCTGGTCACGGCGTAGGTGCCGCCTAACTCACTCATGCTGTTTCATCGGCATTTGAATGTTAATGCCATTTTCGCCAGTCGGATCCCGGCTCGGCGTCGCGTTGGAGTAGAGAGTTGTACCCACAGTGAGGGTGGGTATCCGTTGATTAGAGGTAGATCGAAAACACAGCTGAGGTGCTCTTGATCTACATGCGATTGAATAACCGAAGTGTCCGGAACCCGGAAACTGTTGAATGCAACGGTTTACATCGTTTCGCCGACCGGCCGTTTTGGAACTCTTGAAGTAACACATTCTGCCAATCCATGATTGATTTTACATTGTCACTTTCATTACAATTTATTCTTCACATTCATTAACCGTGTAGTCTCACAGAATTTTTTAAGCATTTATAATCATGAACTATTCAAAACATTTCTGGATTGAGTATAACCTCAAGACTTTCTGGCAGTTAGGAACAAAAAGACAAACGTTGATTTTTATGAGTTTCACTAAGGTCCTGACTCTTGTGGAACTTGTACGGATTCCTTTTCAGTTGCAAACAAAGAGGTTTACGAGCAGTACACTTGCAGAAGCCAAGTTTTTTAGCAACTTGTCGAGTGGAAAGGGTAGGATCTTTCTGAATCTCTCTACTATAAGAAGTTGATTTGTTTCTGCCGTTGTTTGGGAAGTCTTGCGTCCATGGGCAGCACATTTGAAATTCCTTTTTCTTGACATTTCTGACGACGCGACTGAAAATATGTGGCTGATATTTTCTCTTCTGCCTTCCTCTGATGTTAAATCTCTGCACGAATTTTCATTTCAACGCTGCTGGAGAGGAAGTCAACCCGTATTTGAGAACGACCACGGTCGTTTGCTCACTCGTGAAATATGAAATTTTATGTGATCAAAAAATAGCAGATAATAGCAATATGCCCTGCAATGATATCATAGATACGATAGCATATAAAGTCGACAATAATCAGGTATTTATCAATTGATTGAATAAAACTAATTGAAATAACATGGGAGGATATCATTTCACTATTATCAGGCATTTATTAATTGATTAAATTAAACAATTTGGAACAACAGAAGTTGATATCATTCATCGTGCTGATCGCTCTGAGGGTTGTGAGCCATTGAATTTTATTTTGATGTTGTTATGGCAGCTTAGTGGTGAATGCTCCATATTCTAGTGTCAAAACATCACATAATAATGAGGGTTACATGGCGTTCAAGCCACAGCTCGACAGCCCATTCTATGTATTGACTGGAGCATGACTCCGTTCACTGAAGCAGAGGACGGTTTAGATGCCCTCAGTTCTTGCCCCGCCACCTCTGAACACATCCGCTGCTCGAGTCGTTGTTGCCTTCGATAAGGCGATGAAATATTCCAATGATTCGGCCACCGGAATACATCAATGCTGCGAGGGCCCGAAATGGTCCCGAAAGCGTTTGGAACTCGTGAATAAAACACGAACTTCCGAAGGGGAACCTTTTACAGCAGAAACCGTGACCTCATGCAGGAACAGTATCCACCGGCAACTGGAACGTCAGGAGAGAGATCTATATAAATATA
>SDVV010011147.1:0-15960 GCA_016164225.1 Gammarus roeselii
TATAAATGCATTCCTCTACGACTCGAGCATACCTAACATCACTACAGTTAGAACTCAATCTGAAACTGACGAAGCGATGATGCCCCACTAGTATATAGATAGACGTTCGGTGATTTAAAAACATTGACTGCTGCGCTATTTACCCTAACGATTTTTTGAATATATTCTGTCCTCTTGGACTAATGATGTCTTTTTACAGTGTACAACAATAATTATACATAGATTCCCTTCAGATTGCCCTCCTTTCCCCGGTGGTGGGGGCGCCATCCCATCCTCTTTGGCTACCTTCGTCGGCAGCACTGTTACCTTCTCCTGTCCAGTGGGACACGAGTTCGTCGACGGGCGACAGTCTCTACTAGCCACTTGCGTGTCTGGTGGAGTGTGGTCCACTGCCGTTATCCCTCAGTGTCGAGGTAATGGGCACAGAAAGCAATTTTTCACTAATCACATCTGGTACCTTGCTAGTGGAAGTGTGAGTTGCCATGTCGGTATTACTCGAGTTGTAGAAACTGCTGATTCCAGTCGTATCGCAGCTATGACTCCTCCATGACATAATCTTGTCGGTTATTTAGACATTGTATGATATGACACGAGGTTAAGGAGGCATATGAGGTGGTGGACGCATGGAAGGTCCCTGGTTTGGACAGAGTTGCGACAGAGTGCCTGAATAGGAGTGGAGTATCGCACAATGGTTGGTGAGAAACTAAATCAGTGCTTAGGCTTTGTGTTGATTTGCCCAAGCTCCTATTGCGGAAAGCCAGGCTGTACCCAGAATCCGAGCTGACAGGAGAAGTTTGTTGCAAAAAGTTCAGAGACTTCTTGCGGCTCGGTGTGGGTCGTTCCCATCATCCTTAGGGTTGGTGGGGGGAGGGTGAGAACAGTATTTTCCAGTCATTTATCGTATGCGGGACCACATTTTAGACATGGGTGTGTTCACATTCATGGGTTGTACAGCTCGAGGAGACTTTCCTGGAGACAAACTACCATTGGATTATAGGTTTGGGTTAGTTTCAATAGTTCAGCATAGTTAGCACGATATCCTCTAATTTTCTACTGCAGGACGAGGGTATCAGAGATTGTGGTTTAGGATAGGAAAATTCAAGGTCTGGGCTTGAGTTCATACGGACTAATTATTTATCGCTTACGTAGACTATGTCACTTACGGCCTGTCGACCACGCTCGACGAGTATCGCTGGAGATTCTATACATGTAGCTGCGAGTCAACGAAGAATCATATTCGTTTGCATCATCATCGTCCAGGTCGGAGCCGGTGTGCTTAGCACTGGTAAGCGGCAAGCGAGCTTCTCCGGTTTGAACCGATGACGGGTAGAGTGGGTATCCCTCAATATTGTGTTCGGCGCATTTCCCCTAGGATTATAATCTGGAGCGGCTTAGCGAGGTAGACAAAAGAGCGTTTGATGCTCAAATAAAGGCATCAGATTGACATCCGAATTGAGTAACCTGGCTAGTCTGCGCGGTTACCAAGGGGAATATTGGTTGGGCTTGGAATAAGGCGGGTTCAAAAATTGGTGAAATATCACGGGTTTAGCCTTGTATGACTGGCGTGGAGCGCGGTGAGGTGGCAGTGTTCCTTTATGTGGTGCTGCCTCCAATAAAGGCAAACCGTCGTCCATATTCCGGTCTGGGACCCCCATTACACGTCGATCAGCAAGTGATGGACTGGGCGAGGTGGGAGTGAGGGAAGGTACATCCGACGGGATTCCCGTGTTTCGGGACAGTGCGAATGGCTGTTGTCGTGGGCTTCCTCGATTTCGAGGAGGATGAAGGGCATCGTATTGTAGTTTAGAAAGAACCTTGGTTACAGGTGTTCCCGCTGTCACTGCAGCAAAGCAAGCAAATGGACGGAGAAAGTTAACGATTACTTGTCTCATGGCTACGAGGTAGGAAAGGCGTTCTTCAGCTTGAATTGCGAATATCAATTTTTTTCGAGTATGCAATAGTAACATTCGCGTGATAACGCAGGATGGTCCTCTGAACAGTTTGCGCATTTAGCAGGTCGGTCACAATTGTGGCCATGTGCGTCCTCACTACAGCGGGAGTTTTGCGCAAAGGCAGTATCGTAACCAATGAGTGATCCATGAGTACGAGAACCCCATCGCATACTGTTCTTCGCGTCGAAGCTCCAAAGTTTACAAGTTTCCAGGGTATAGCAACTTTTTTTGCTGAATCAAAATAAGAGCCGGTCACCACTCCAAGCCGAACATCGTTCCGAGACCGAATATCGGCTCGTAAAGGTTAAAGTTTTCAACTAAATTGGAGAGATCGACTATCATTTCTTTAAACCGAGAGCAATAAGGCACCTTAGAGGGATAAGACATGGGGGTATCCCAGGCTCACCCGCCTTCCGGTGGTGTCCTCGTTATCCCCCAATATTAATTTGTCCCTTTGTGTAAACATGTTTTGAGTTAGAAGATCCCTCCACCGTCCCCCCTTTCAGTTTGTAGCTACACCCCCCCCCTTGTCGCCCGAAGAGGTGAGCCCCCCACTGACACCGGGGTTCGTGAATTTAGAATCGAAACCAATTAAAATTGAAAAAATCTGTAAAAAAAAGGTGAAAAAGAAAACGTTACAAAAAATCTAAATATAAGGTTTGTTTTAAGAGCAATTTAGTTAGTGTATATATTCGGATATAGAACAGAAATGAAAGTAATGGAGGCCCCACCTTCATTACCCAGAACCCCGGGTACAAGCCGGGCACCAAACAATGGGCAGGACCATGCCCTATCGGAAAGGGGCTGACAGCCCTTCCAGAGCGTCGCACTAAATAAAGTGTGTAAGAAAGAAAGACGAGCCCCTAAGAAGTTTCTCATCGACAGGAGACCAGACTCAGGTCGTAATTGACGACACAAATGAACGCGTTTCGAAGCTGGATGCGAATATAACCGGAATGAAGAACACCCTGGGCAAGATATGCAAAATTATAGGCCTTCCCGAGATGGAGACTGAAGACTGCTCGGCGCCCTCCAGTGAAGTCGACGAGCGTCTCACTAAACTCGAGAACCTTTGTGCAACTGTGAATACCAGACTGGAAGAGCTGATGAAGAGGATAGAGCCCAGGGAACCCGTAACCTGTTCGTGTGCTTCCGCCGTTGCCCTTTCCGATAACATCGCTCGTAACGCTCGAACACCAAATAACCCAAAGAGGAGGCAATACACACGATTTGATGACCACAACCTATTCAGCAACGGGAAATGACGTTTGATGTCAATGACAGCCGGATATTTGCCCATACAAGCTACGAGAAGAACTGGGCTCCATGACTGGCCGTCCAATTCTCAACATCACCGCCAGCGGTGACGATAGCTTTACCATTGAAGTAGACACAAAACTTCCAATTGACACAATACTCTCCAGCAACAGAATATGCGCAAAACCTTGCAATATCATACCACACCCGATTTTTCCACGAGTTCAGGCCTGATTTACATCGAGAGCCTCCCGAGTGATGAAGCCGACGAATTCATCACCGCACTCGTCCAATACGAGGAATGTATAGCCGAAGCAAAAATCGCACCAAAAGTCAAACCAAGAAGAAACCACACCACGGCCCTTCTGCTTAAATTCAAATGCCCCACCCCACCCAACTATAGAAACATACCTGTCTTTGACGCCAAAACCAAGGTTAAACCCTTCAAACGACGTCCGATGCGATGCTGTAAATGCCAGAAATACGGACACACGAGCCAAAATTGTAACTGGAATAAAAAAAGCTTACACTGCTCCCAGGACGACCATGATAAGCGAGACGATCCCTTGTCGTGCCCATCCGAGGAACCTCGCTGTTATTACTGCAAAGTAAACGGCAACCCCACGGGACACGAGACTGACACCAGGACATGACTGGGAGAGAGATCCTGCAATACCAAACTGAGCATGAAGTCGGGCGACGAGAGCCTGCGGCCGCGATTCGCTCCCCCCAGGCTAACGCTCCCACCAGGAGAGAAGATCAGCATCATTCCCTACCCACTTCCTCATAACGCTTGTGGATGGCGGTGCAAACAAAGTTGCTCTTGCAATGAACCCATTAACCATGATGAACTCGCTCTCCAAACAACTTGATGTCAGACCGATAAACATAAACCGACAGGGAACTAAGTATCTGGCCGACCTCGTAAATATCAAGCAAAGTAACGCTATACAAAGGATTAACATAATAGACAACTACAAAGAAACTGTCGAAATACATTCGTTCTTCAATGCTGCAAGACGAATTATATACACTTCCAACTACAATCCCAAAACTGACCTAAGTGCTTTTGCAGCAGGTTCAACAAGGGATTACAGCGTCACCAACGTTTTCCTTGCAAAATGGATCAAACCACGAAACATCCACACCACCGCGCATCAAATCACTTTCCCAGGACGTGACACACCGGAATTCATAGAAAACCCGGGCGCACAGGAAAAAACAAACACTTACTCAGTGGCGACATGGCCTGCAATGTGCAAAAAATGGCTGGAATACGGCCACATCATCAAATACTGCAAACCATACATACTTCAACGCTGTAGGAGGTGCGCCGGCAGCATGACCGAGGGGACTGCACAGCCCACCAACCTAAATGCTACCGCTGCTCATGACTCCATGAGGCAGGTGACCGCGACTGCCTATAGCAGATGGACCAAAAAGCAATGACAATCATAAAAAATGACTGCAGAGTCACACGAAAAAAAGCCATCCAAATCTTTTGTGACGTAAACCCGAACTGCCATGATTTGAATAACGTCAAAGCAGTTTAATCTACAACTAAGTCTACTCCAACGGACAATATTCGCGTACAGTTAACACAAACTACTATCATGACCCCAAAATCCCTCTCCAGTACTAACAAAACCACAACCAGCCCAGCGACCGCCCTCGTAATAGAGGCGGGTACCCCAAGCAACGAATCCACCAGTGCCCAGGAAAGCACTGCGATGGATGCTGCCCCGGTCGACTAGGAGGAGAGGTCCAAGAACCCGAGAAGCAAAAGACCAAGAGACGATGATTCCCTCGACGGCGACCGCGGGATACGCGACACCCTCTCGCCACGAAGCAAAAAGATTAGTAGCACCCCACAAGCCACAGCTTGCCTCGATCAGAGCGTTGAACGACTTCTGACCGTCTTAACTGCAACCGCACCCAGCGAAAACCAAAGTGAGGTATTCAACCCTCAGCTAACATGCCCAACACTAGAACATCTCGCAAGTGAGAACGACCATCACCTGCGCGAGGACGCCTTGAAAATCTTCGACGAAAAACTGATACCCCAAAACACTGATCTACCAGCATCGCATTCGACTCAAATAGCTCAACGACTACTACTCAGCCCATCATAGTGTTTAAAAAACCCTCCATAGAAGAGAAACGCACTCGCTCAAGAAGCAAACACAAAGATTGTATTGCCTCGTCCTCTTCCTCCTACAAGAGCACTCACAGCCGAGAACGCAGTGAGTCTAGGAGATCATGTTCTACAGAAAGCGGACGCTCATGTGAACGCTCTCGATCTAGGACACCTGCATTTCATGGACAATAACATCACGAAAGTTCCTACAAACCACGCGACCGCTCCAGACCATCATAATCTGTGAGTAAAACAAATCTGAAATTAAAAACAAAACAATACTTCAGAGGAATTGACAGAGACTTGAAAACAAGAAATATGAATTATTATAGCTACTCTCCACCCATAAACCTTTGGTGGTAGGCCTCCAGGATATCAAACTCCGCGACACAGCCACCTTCTCCATCCCTCAATATGTCATACATTGTCGCGAAGGTCACAATAATGTGACTGCACACGGCGGAATGGCACTTGTGATCCATCAAAGCATACCTAACCACCTCCTCCTTCTGAGGACAGAACTCCAAGCTGTCGCAGTGAAGATATGTATCCCAAGACCTATTGTGTTGGTATCTATCTACTCGTCACGTAACCACGACCTCACGGAGGCACTAATGACCGATCTGCTTAACCAACTGCATCATCCCGTACTTCTCCTTGGAGAGTGCAACAGCTACCGCGAAGTGTGGGGATGCGTGAGAACAGACCCCAGATGAATGATAATGACAAACACCATAGACACTCACAACCTGGTCCTTCTTAACGACGGACAACCCACACGGATCACTCTCGAGAGTGAAAGCGTCATCGATTTATCAATCTGTTCTCCTACTTCAGCTCCCCGACTCGTTTGGGTAGTCCTGCCTTCAACACATGGCAGTGATCACAACCCAGTGATCATATCGCTCCTTACTAACCGACCAAACAATCCTAACGTGCAAGAACTTCGATTCAACTACCGGAAAGCCAGCTGGGAGGAATACTCGACACATGTCGCATGGGACGATGTGGAGGGCCTTCCCGAAAACATTTCAGAGCACGACCCTATCATACATCTATACGAAAAATTCCAAGGTGCAGATACTGCATATATTGCACAATATGTACCCTCAACCTTTTTCCCTAATTCTTGGTGGTGCCCGGAGGTACAAGAAGCAAGGGATCGGCGTGACAGGATGTGCGAGGCCTCCCGCCGCGCACGTTCCACGCGGAACCGAGTAGCCTGGAACAGGGAAACTGCTGTGTTCAGCAAACTTAGCGTGGAGAATAAGCGAGAAAGCTGGACTAAATTAGTTTAATTAATCAATCGAAACGCCCCTCTTTTCCAAGAATGGGGAAAAATCAGACCTATTCCAGGGCGCCCTGAGCGACCTATCCACATACTGTCTGACGGAGACGCTGTCTATTCTTCATTTGCGGACATCGCAGACAAACTAGCTCAGACTTTTAGCCAAATATCACAATCAACAAATTATACGGCTTCTTTCCAACGGGAAAATATCCAAAGAGAAAGTGAGCACATTGACTTCGCTTCTGCGAATGAAGAATTCACTACAAAGCTCTCCATCCATGAACTAAAATATGCAATTGATCACACTTGTTTAACCTTACCCGGGCCGGACCGAGTGAACATAAACATGATCGAACACCTCCCTAACAACGCTCTCCAGCATTTACTAAATGAGTTCAATACGTTGTATTGAAATTCATTCATTCCCGACCAATGAAGGGAATCCGTAATTATCCCGATTCCCAACCCGGCAAATGTCACAGCGAGAATGTCACAGCGACCCACATAACTATCGTCCCATTGCCCTAACTAGCGTCTTAGGCAAGACTATGGATAGAATGATGATATCAAGCCTAGTCGACTACCTTGAAATGCATTCAGGCCTTAACAACATCCAGTGCGGTGGTGGTAAGCGCCACTCCACAACGGACCACCTCGTACGATTAGAATAAGACATTAGACAGGCCTTCTTCCGAAGACAACATGAGGTTTCCGTATTTTTCGACGTTGAAAAAGCATACGACACTACGTGGAAATACGGGATCATGAAGGATCTCCACCGTAACGGTTTGAGAGATCAGCTACCACTTTTCATCCACCAATTTCTACAAAGTCGCACCCCTCAGGGTCAAGGTTGGCGACACTTAGTCTCCGTTACATCCGCAAGAAATGCGAGTCCCCAGGGAAGCGTCCTCAGTGTCACTCTTTTTATCCTCAAAATCAATCAGTTAGCCGACATTTTTCCTCAAGACGGGAGACTGCTCTCATCACTATACGTGGACGACCTACAAATAAAAATAAGCTAGAGACACTCCAGCCTCATAACAATTCAACATGAACTCCAGAAGAGCCTAAACCTGGTCGGAACTGGGTTTCCCTAAACGGATTCCGATTCTCGCCCTCTAAAACTTGAAGCATGCACTTTACCCTTGTGCCTGGTTTACACCAGAAACCTGCCCTAACGCTGCACAACACACCTTTAGCATACGAAGAAACGATCAAATTCCTGGGTTCTAATATGGGACCCTAAACTCACGTGGCGACCCCACATAACAGCCCTGGCGACTCGCTGCAAAAGGTCGACAGGACTTATCTAATCGGTAACGTCCCTTAAGTTCGGTGCCGACACGGACACCGGAATGACTCTGTTCAGAGCAATAATACGATCACGTATGGACTACGGAGCCGTTGTCTACGGATCTGCAGCCAAAACTACTCACGACCCTCTCTCGACCATCGCAAACACAACCGGCGCGTTCCGCTCCACCTCAATCGTTTCCCTTTGCGTGCTGGCTAACGAACTTCCACCTCCGCTACGGCGAGACTAACTTTCACTACAATACCATTTTAAGACTAGAAGTCTAATCAAAAACCCAGCAATCAGCCACATCATCACCAACATATCCGATAGGCGCCTTTTTGCGACTAAAAAAAATATATGCCCACCGTTTTCCCTACGTGTGGACAACCTGCTGACCTCGCTCAACATCAAGCGTAAAGCCATTAAGCCTTAATTTTTCTACCGAATCCTTCAAATTAACTCACCGACATGTATGATCAACCAACCACCGGTCAACCTAGACCTGCAAATGTACCCTAGAGCAACTACTCCAACCAACGCGTACCGGCAGGAATTCCTAAGACTACTCGACGAAGAATATTTAGAGCACCGCCACATATACACTGACGGCTTCAAAACTGCAGACGGAGTGGGAGCGACCGCTGTGTGCGGGGACACCCCACTCTCGGCCACCCTCCCACAAGAGGCCTCCGTGTTCTCTGCGGAGCTTCGCGCACTCGAACTAGCCATCTCTATTGCAAAAAACGCATTGCTTCCCCAAATACGTCGTATTCTCAGACAGTCCGAGTGTCCTCACCCAGCTTTAAACACTGTACTTCGAACATCCAGTTCTACGTAAAATGCAGCACGATCTCTTTGTGATTACCGAGACGGGTCAGGCAGTGGAATTCTGCTGGATCCCCGGGCACGAGGAAATAAGAGGAAACGAACTTGCGGACTCGATTGCTAAACTGGCATCTACTCGCCATGAACAATTTTTCGCATTACATTACCGGGACTGGTTTCCTATCATCAGCTCACATATAACATCCCGATGGGATGAAATGTGGCAACTGAGTGGACAAAAGATGCTTGCAGTGAAACCCTCAGTCGGAGAATGGGAAACAAAGTTCACCAACAGAAAACAATAAGTGTTCATCAACCGCTTGTGCACGGGACACACGTGGATAACTCGCAACCACCTGATGGATGTCGACATTGGACCAAACGCGCCACCTTGCCCTTGTTGACACCAAGTGGCTATCAGCGTGAAACACTTACTGATGGATTGCAACGCACTCGCGGCAGCCCGACGAGCGTTCTTAAATCCCCCGTGCAACCTACAAAGCCTACTCACGGACCTAACCTACGGTAAAAAGCTAATCGCTTCCGGAAAACACACCGGACTATACGAAGCTGTCTAAACTCCAAACACCTGTGCAAGTGAGGTGGTCTCTCCACCCCATTATGCACAGAAATAACAACACAATTTACGAAGATACGCATTAACTTTTTACTCTCTCGTACGCGCTAATACGCGAATTTGCCACTGTTGAATTGTGTACTGACTTCATCTTGACATGACTAATATTTTCGCACGCGATGTCGTGCGAACTTACAAGAACCAACGACGGTCGCACCCTACGGGGGAGCCTATTATGACTCACGTTGAGGCTCTGGGGGAAATGAGGCTCGAATCTAATCGAATCACTACAGCGGAACCATGTACTTACATGTTCCTCAATAGGCAGGCATCCCTTCAATGACCAAACTTTTGGCAGTTGTAGCAGCGTCTGAGATGAGGGATGTATTCGCGAATAGTATTAGTAGTAGTTGCTCTCGTTTTCCACCGGAGTCCCAACGCGAAGTTAATGCAGACTCCCTCGTAGGGCAATTGAAGAGTGACAAAGTAGGTGCAGCGTAGATTACGAGTAGGTTTAACGTAGATACAGAGTAGGTTGAACGTAGATACAGAGTAGGTTTAACGTAGATACAGAGTAGGATTAACGTTTGAACAGAGTAGGATTAACGCTTGAGCAGAGTAGGTTTAACGTAGATACTGAGTTGGTTTAACGTAGATACTGAGTTGGTTTAACGTAGATACAGAGTTGGTTTAACGTAGATACAGAGTAGGTTTAACGTAGATACAGAGTAGGCTTAACGTAGATACAGAGTAGGTTTAACGTAGATACAGAGGAGGCTTAACGTAGATACCGAGTAGGCTTAATGTTGATACATAGTAGATTCCGAGTAGTATAAACGTGGTAGGAGCAGCAGCCGCTTCCGCGCTCCACCGGAGCCCCAACGCGAAGTCGTCGCTCGCCACCCTGCAGGGCCCCTGCGGGCGTCTAACGATAAATAATCATATAACTGATAAAAAATAGATCACCGTAAAAAATGACACCGATAAATAATTGAGCCCAAGAAATCTGAAATCATAAAATACTAGAATAAAGTGTTAAGAATCCCTTAAAGAGGGATAATACTGAAAATAGTAGTAACATATCGAAATCCATGATCAACAGTATGGGAAGACGTTGAGAAGATATAATTTCCTAATCGGAACTGAGTATTTTGATGAGGACTTCAACCTTCCCGACATCTCTGGACAACCATGATAGCTGAATTATGGTTGGCAGGTTGATGAAACTCGTCAATAATAACGACATGAAACTGTACGTGGTAGAACAAACCAGAGGGTTTAACATTTTGGACCTTGTTGTATAAACAGGAAAACAATTAGTAGAACTGGTAACAGGTCAAGGAAAAATAATTGATCACCATACTATTGAATTCCAAATAACAACAAATTGAACAATACGGGAATCAGCAAGGTATAACTATGATTTTCGAAGAACTAATTTTGGCAGCTTGAAGGACAAAATCACAAACATTGACTTCGGGTACCAATTCGCTGGTAGGACCACTGATGAATGCTCTGCGTATCTCAGAGATGGGGTTTTGTTAGCAATACATCGCGGAGAAAAAAGTGCAAATTTACAATCCCTCATGACTGGATAATGTATTATTAGGAGTAATTGTCCGTCGACAGATGTTGTACCAGGTCACGAAACTAATATGATACATGAATCAGCCCAAGCGCATGATCAGGCTAGTAGAAGAGTGATGAAGAGTGGGCAGAAGCGCCAATCGATAGGAGGAAAAAATGTTCATCGAAATTGGCCAAGGGCAATCCAGAGATCCAGCAGAACTCTACTACTTGGCCCGTCTCGGACATCGTGAATAGGTCTTGTTGCATTTTTTTTTTCTAGGGGCAGGGTGATCAAATTGCAGAGTTTTCAGCTGGGTGAGAGCACTCAGACCATCTGAAAATATAATATGATATAACGGCAGTCACTTTTGGTTATGGTGATAGCCAATTCGAGTGCGTGCAGCTCGGCAGAGAAAACTGAGGCCTCATATGATAGGGTGGCCGAACGCGAGGTCCCTTCGCCTGCGGCGGCAGCTCCCACTCCGTCCGATGTTTTGGAGCAGTCAGTGTATGTATGGCAGTGCTCAGAGTTCTGTTCATCAAGTAGTCGCAAGAATTCTCGGCTGTACGTGTTGGTTGGGGTTGTTGCTTTGGGGTACGTTTGCAAATATAGGTTGACTGGTGGTTGGCTGATCATTCGCGTTGGTGTGTTCATATGAAGAATACGATAGGAGAAAGAAGGCTTGATTGCTTTGCGACTGATGTTCAGCGAGATCAGTAAGTTATCCATGCGTAGAGAAAAAGGTGGGCATATGTTCTTCTTTGCCGCAAAGAGACGATTATCGAGAATGTTGGTGACGTTACCGAGTGCTATGCTATTAATGTAGCTCCTCGATTTGACCCCCCCCTAGGCATCTGTTAGGTTCACGGGCCGCCCGGAGTCACGGCCCAACCGGGGGGATGAACATCCTTATTTCCCTTCAGACTCCCTTCTTCTTCACTCTTTACTGTCTCTCCTTTTCTCCCCTATCCTGAATTGCTTGACTTTTTATTTACTTCATTTGCATCTTATGTTTAGTTCAAATTTCCTTAAACTTGTCTCAGACTCCTTCTTAAAAACTCTCCTAATCGTCGCTGCACACAAACACACGCACACACACATATGTACGCGCACACACACACACACACACACACACACACACACTCGAATATTCACATACCGGTTCTAACTATTCTCCTTTCGGGTGGCAAATAACAGCCATGTTGAGCTCGTTCTTTCATGCAACCTTTTTCTACAACTATTCCTTCCTCTTTCCATTCATGCTGTTCTCATGCGTGAAATTCCCTACACCTAGTGTAGATCTCATCCATGAGATCCCCGTTTTTTGTCTCTTCTTCATTTTCCCCCTCAGCAGGTGTTGGAGCACGTAGCCCGCACCTTAAGGACTACTGCGGATCCTTGTGACTCGGAAGCAGGGTTGGTAGTGGGTTATTCCTCCTTACTGCCATCCGGGGAGTGCTGGGATCATATGGTCTCAACACCTTAGGAGTTCCTGTACCTCCTGTGGCAACCGTACATACCATAGACGTTCGTTACGTGAAGGACTTAAACTTTTTGCAGTAGTTAACCTTAACTTAAACATTGAAAAAAAATAAAAACAAAGACTAACTTGATGCAGCACTGTTTGCTGGTTTGACATTCGACGCCAGAAAGACGATGACTCCAACGCGCTAGAAAGCCTTGTCACTCTAACTAATTCTCGTGTTGAAATAGTACTGTAGTGAGAGTTTGTCACTCCGGAGCATCGAGGTATAATAGGGGGAGGGAGCATTGGCTGCTTTGTGTGTGTATTCGAATGAAGCCACTGTTCGTGCTCGGATCATGGCTCGGATGCCCGGTCTGGAGTCAGTGCATGAGTCAGTTTTGGTGCAACCGTCGGACGGGCAGGCTGTGGGGTGCTGACAGTGCTCGTGATCATGGGTCGACGTTGCTGTTTGTGCCCCTTTTAACGCCATTGGAGTTTTGAGTGCAGCTAACATATAATGTTGTGCATTGTCAAAATAGAAATAACTAATGCGCGAGTAAGAAATGGCTGACTACTCTATTAATTTTGCAAGCCTTTCAATAGCTTTGCCGGTGCAGTTGCTGGGCACTATGCTCGCTTAGAGCAGGAGTTACGACATCCACCCCGTACCACGTCTGACTCACGACTGAGGCTGCCAGAGTACGATCTACTGAGCACCAAAACTGGCTTCACAGAAATGAGCCAATGCTCCCTCCACCTATTATACCTCCATGCTCCGGAGCATGAGAAGAAGCTCGTTAGCAAGCACCTTCAGGGATTCGATGGGTGTGGAATGGAACTCACCGGTTTTGTTACGCAGTTTGTCATTCACGATTATGGAAAGAGGTTCACGGTTGGTTTTGGCTGCTGAACGGTAACCAATTACTCCATAATCAATGCGCGAGCAAGAGATAGTATAACGTCTAAACGCGGATTTGTCCGGTCTACGGGAATTGCACATAGCATTTCACCGGGGTACTGCATGCACCTTGACTCACCGAGCGTTACGAGGGGTTCGCGGAGAAACGGGGAGCGGGGGCGGAGGGTACCGGAACTGGTTTGGTGCCCAAGTCAGCTAACAAACGGTGGGAGGGGGAAAGAACGGAAGGGGGTACGGAAGAGGGAACAGCGGGATGGAAGCAGGCTTGCGGCCTTGATTGGCAATTTGTACTGTATTTTGATATATATTGTATTTATATATACGTTTTTTTCTTCTTTAGATGATTGTAGTGGAGTATAATTGGTCACTAACTGTTGCTCGTTTTATATATTTATCCGATTCTAGTATGAATAGTAATATAGCAAGTTTTCTAGGGGGGGGAGGGTGCTGTAGAGGATCCCCCCTAGGTAGAAAGTTGGATGCGCTCCTGGAAAATTATGCGAGTTCGCTCTTGCCTATTCCTTGTCTTATAAATTTGTTTCCGTGGCACGTTTGCTAAGTTGTGTGTGTATATATAGCTATATATTTATGACCGGTTTATTGTTTCTATATATTTTTTTCTGTGGACATATCTGTTGGTATTCTTATCTAGTTGTGGTATATATGACTCATTCGATGCTTGATTGATGGGTTCGTAGCGGTGGGGGCTTGAAATATTTATGTATGTTTTGTTCATTTATCACTATATATTCTTATATAGGATTAGTGTGGTAGGCATGTCCTATAACACAATTTGCAGCCTTAGTGTGCAAACAGCCCTGTTTGTACCAGCATGAAGGTAGGATTACAGGCAATGTTCTGTGTTTCCCATCTATTTATTTCATATGCAGATACTATCTATAGAAATAATAAGGATTATTTGTCAGGTCGTTTGCGGTTAATGTATATATATTTTTTTCAGGATGCTGTATCTTCGTTACGAGTTTCTTTCTACCCCATATTGCATTATCCAGTTTGAAACATTTATATCAGTGTTCCTTTGATGCGTTTTTCCAATAGCGCAAATACCTGAACGATATGGATTTACTGTAAGTTAGAATACTGTATGATGTATACTTTTTAATGATCGATTGATTTATGTTGAATTTGCGCTGTTTTTGGAATTCCGATCAGTTAACTCATACAGTTTTAGGCATTTTAGGGTATTTTAGGCTTGCAGCTTCTACAATATTTCAGGCACAATGAGGTCGGTTGGTGCATCATTGTGGTAGTTTTATTTGTATATATGACATATCTCTTACGATTTAACCGTAGTTACTTTGGTTGAAGTGTTAATTTATCCCTGTTTTGGATAGAAGTTGTGGCTAATTTCATTAGATTTTTGTATGTACTGTACCGTATTTACTATAGGTTTCAGTTACGTCGCCTGCATGTCTTGGTATCTTATTCAAATATCTTGTTTGTTTGGTTAAATGATAGTTCATTCTCATTTATCACGTTTTTAATGTATGTTTTGGGTATGGCAGAGAATTGATCTTCTTGCTTTGTTTTATCTCGTGAGTTTTATTATAGGTCTTTCAGTTTTGTAGGTTCTCTGTAGAATTTCCATCTTCAATGCAATCTGTTGGTTATTTCTACAATTTAGGATATATTACGTATTTATCTACATTATTTCAGGTCTAATTTAGTTGCATATTGTTCATTTTTAGTGTTTTATATATCTTCTTTCATCCTGATACAATATTTGACGTAGTTGATATAGATATGGAACAGACGATTTAATACAAATTTGGTCTTGCTGTTAGGGTTTTGTATATTTATTGTACGACCATTCTTCAATATTTAGGAAGAGTTAGAGAGTCCTCTAGGCAAAAGCTCATTCTGTTTATGCTGGTTTGTGTAAATGGACTGATTTATTAGGATGGAAAAACATAATGTAGTACAATTATTATGTGAATTATAGCAGAGTAGAGAACCTTATGTAGCTATTTTGTATATGTTCCTGATGTTAGTTTTTTTTTTACGAGAATCATAGGAATTTATGTTTAAGAGGTGTAAGTCCGTACTGCATCTTTGTGGAATTTTTGTCATTGATCCCTAGCAAATGTGTAGTTTAACGTTTAGATGATAATTTACTGGATGGATGGGTCCTAGTGTAGAGGTGGTTTATACTCTTTGGTTGTCATTTTGGAGTTCATCCATGTTCAACGTGATTTATGTACTTCCTTGTAGACGTCGATTTTGAGTTTCATGGGTTTGTTAGTGAGGTTATGCGACAAGCTACTCATCGTTGTAGTGTTTCACTTGAGTCATCAATAAACAGAACCCCAACTTTTTATGGCCACACACTCTCTGAGACTCATTTTTGACCACTGTACATGAGTCTAGATTTTGGTTATGTCCAGGATGTATCTTTGTTCGAGGCTGTTCAGAGACGATGGGTTAACAGATGCGAGGTACGTCTGTGGCATCGTATCATGACTGTGTGTTACCTCTAAATTTGTTATATATCAGTGGTAGATTGCTGAGAAGTGACCTAGTAAAGCATTATAGAGTTCATTTCTATGACACAGTAGGCTTGGATTTGTACTCCCAGAGGCATGGCATCAGTTAGGTCTAGGAATTTATTATAGATTTGAATGGTATTATAGTTTAAAATAACAGTTT
>SDVV010011149.1:0-15959 GCA_016164225.1 Gammarus roeselii
AGGCGTGAGTGGAGAATGGTTGTGAATGTTTGATTTTGACGCTGCTCTGATGTGCTTTCCCGCCCTTGGCATCCCGCTGTCGGGATGGTCGTGGGTGGTGGGGGCCCGGCCATTATGACGCTGCGGGGGTAAACCAGTGAAAGCTGTCGGGCCCTGCTGCTGACGACGGTTCCTCGGTGCATTCGGGACCCAGAGTGTAAGTTGAGGGGCTACCGGCCGGACCCTTTAGCACAAAAGGGCTAAGTTGTGTGAGTGTGAGCGTGTGAGGGTATGAGGTGCGCCGTACCGTCGGCCACCCCCCTTTCTGGGGGATGCGGCCTAGTGTCTGTATCTGTATCTGTCTGTTTACCCTGTGAGATATTCGTTTACCCTACGAGATATAGCTATAGGTCAATTAATGCGTTTGGTTATCTAACGTCTTTGGGTATAAGTTCTTTGTTGCCAATTTTCGAGGCGTCCTCACGCAGGCGATGATCGTTCTCGCTGATGAGATGTTGTGGAGTCGAGCATGCGAACCAAGGGATGGATCCCTCACTTTGCTTTCCGCTGGGTGAGGCCTTGGTTAAGACGGGTAGAAGTCGTCCTACGCTCAAATACTTTTCGAGCTGTTGTTCGTGGGCTGTTGCTGATTTTTATGCTTTGTGGCGAGTGGGCATCGGAGACGTCATCTCTTTGCCTTCCGTTTTTGTGTTGGTGGGCCTCACTGCGTGGTCGACTGAGGGGGAAGCAACCATCACGGCGTCTTCCTGGGCGACGGTGGGTTCATTGCTAGGCCACTCACCTCTATTGTGATGGTGGCCGCTAGCCTGAATGCGATGGTGTTACTGCTAGGGAGGGTTATTGAGGTCTTGTTAATAGGCTGTGTTGATGATGTAAGGATACCGTTTGAGGGATGGGGTTTACTTGCAGATTTAACTGCTTTGGCATAATAAAGGCAAATTGGGTTTCCATCGTGCCTGATTTGAATGGTCTGTTCCCATGTGACTCTGGGGTCGTTTTGTATGAGTAATTTTTTTGGTCCAAGAGCTTTTCACAGTTTCGGCCGCCTGCCTCGTGAGGCAAGAGCAGTGGTAGCAATTAGTTGGGGAGGCGCAGTCTTTTCAGTCGTACTCGCCGGCTCACTTCTTACAACGTTGAGGTATGTACGGCAGGCAGTATTTGATGGCGTGGCAGTATTCAAGGCATTTTTTTGCATATTGCAAGCCATGTCGTAACTGGGGACATTTTCGTTTTATCCTTGTTCGCTCGGTATTACTATGAAATCCGGAGCGTCAGATCTTGGAAAGGTGATCTGGTACGCGGTAGAACGAGTTTTGTGCCTTGATCCATGTTGCGAGAGAAATTTCGGTAACTCCGTAATCCTTTTCTAAACATGCTATAAAAGCACTCAGGTCAGATGTGGGGTGTAGAAGGGAGAGTAAATGATTTGATTGGTAGCGTTGAAGGAATGATGTTATTCAACAGTTACTTTGTGTTTGTCTACGTGAGTATTAAAAAAAAATTATTTTGCCCAAGTTTTACGACGTGGGCCAGACAGATCATTCCCTGTCAGTGGACCGTTTCCGGTTTACTTCCTTGTTGTCGTGAGATCACGCGAGTTCATCATACTGAACGGATTCCTTGGAGGAGCAAATTTGCTGACACAGCTATCTATGAGTGTTATGAGGAAGGGAGTAGGGAATAATGCTGATCTTTTATCCTGGGTGAGTGGCCAGCCTGGGAGGAGTTCATCGAGGCTATAGCCTCTCGTCGGCTGATCTTGTGGTTTAACCGGAATTGGAGTTTTTATTTACTTTGGGGGCAGGCTGGGTGTCTCGTGGGGTGGCCGCTTACTTCGCACTAATAGCAGTAGATTTCTACGAATGGGCATAACTGGGCATCATCCCATTTGTCATGGTCGTCTTGGGAGCAGTATGAGCTTACGTGACAATAATCTCTGCACATGTGTTCGTATTTCTGGCATTTATAAATCGCATCGCACGTCTTTCCTAGGGTGTAACCTTGATTTTAGTGTCAAGAAAAGGTATGCCGATGAAGTTTGGTGGGTAGGGCAGTTGAATTTTAGCAGGGGAGCCGTGGTGGTGTTTCTTTTTGGTGTTACAGATTGTCCACACAGTCTTCGTACTGAACAAGTCCGGTGATGAACTTATCAGATTGCTCCTCTGGAAGATTCTCAATGAACTAGTCTATGCAAGTTAAGCCTGAACTCGTAGAGTAAGTTGGATGTGGTATAATTGTGAAAGACTAAGGCATATTCTTATCTTTGAGAGTATAGTGAATGGTGAAGTTTTTGTTGTCGCTGCTGGTGATACTGGACAAAAATCCGGTCTGTTCGGAAAAGTTGAGACCGTTGTTGAACAGATTGTGTTCATTAAATGCCGAATACTGTCTTTCTTGCAGCTCATGGATCTCGGGTTTAGTGTTTTTGAGGTGGAGAGTCGTTGAGGTTGTCATCGGATGTGGAGGTGGAGGCACATGCGTAGATTGCGGGTTTCTTGGTTTGTCGGTTCTTCGCGAGTTCGTGGATTAGAAGAAATATAGGTTTGACATGATACTCGGGTTTCGTTAGATGTTCGTCGATTGTTCAGGATTCTGCAAAGAAGTCTCCATCTTCCTGCTCTGAAAGACCGGACGCTTGATTTTGTAAGTTCTTGATTTCGTGCACGCTTCTGGTCAACTCCATAAAGCTGTCATAAGTCTTCCTGGCCTTTTTCCCTCCAGAAGGGATGCTGGACCTTCTTGAAAGAGGATTGTTCCTTCTCATCGGACCCTCGATTCACGACAGGGGGCAGGGTCGCTCACTCTTGATGGCCTCTGGACCAGTTTCACCGAATTTAATATACTTCAAACGACCATATTTTTAAGCAAGCGAACGTGCGGTTCTAAGCCCCAGCACAATTAAGTGGCCAACCTGAGTTATCTAGAGGGTACTCTGCAAAGGTTAGTTATTGATTGGCACGGGAACAAATGCGCTTTCCGTTTGTGGATCTATAATGTTTATTTTGTTTACATCGTGTGTTAAAGTTGTTAACTAACCTTGGAGGAGATTCTCCTCCAACATTAGTTTACAAAACTCAGCGGATGAATTTTTCCTGGCTATTCTGTTTATACAGGACCGTGCGTGATAGAAAACTGCATGCAGCCTGCCGCGCAATTTTGCTGTTTCATGCACTTCTTTGCTCCACCAAAGTCTTGGAAAAAAAATTAGGGATGATTGCGATAGCTGCACTCGGAAACACGTTGTGTAGATAGGTATCTGGCGAGGTCATGTTCTGAAATCTCGTCGGGGATACCGACCATATTGCGCCATGCAATACATATGTGCTGAATATTTCTCCCAACTGACTTATTGGTAGTTGAATCGAAGTTCTTGTGCAGATGGGTTGTTAGTTGCTTGATGAGGAGAGTTATGGTCTCCCACACATCACGCACTAACGTGCCATCATGATTGATCCTGCCGGTTACAATAGCTGGACACGACGTTATGAGGTGCTCGACTGCATCGTGCGCGGCCCGGTCGGGCAGGCACAGATCGAAAGGGTCATTCTAATGTCTTTTGTTGGTATGCATGTAGGTCCCTCTGCAATGGTCGGCGCACCGTTCTCAAGACCACATAGCTACCCAGCGACATGCGCATGTTCTCGCGAGCGCTCCCAATAATGAAGCACCAACGAAATGTTATGATTGATCCTGCCGGTTGCAGAGGCTGGGCACAACATCATGACGTGCTCGACTGCATCGGTCGCGCTCCTGTACCGCAGACACAGATCGTAAGGATCGTTCCCAAGTCTATGGTGGAAGGAATGGAGGAGAGTGTGGTGACCGCACCTCAACCTCAACAGGCGAGCCCTGTCACATCCCCCCTGGGCAATCTCAACTCCTCCACGTCCACATTTGGTGGGTGACTCTGTTGGATCGTGTTGGCTCTGATCAGTCAGTGCATAAGCTGTGACGTGTGTGCATCTGTTAATGTATAGATGTTTTGTCTGCAGGTTAGGAATTGGTGTAAAAGGAACCAAAATGAGTTGAGGAAACTAGTTACCTCATCTGGTTTCTTCATGCAGATGAGAAAAGACGGCGGTTTATGTACAGCCCGAAGCAATGCGCTAGGCCGTGTTCGGTATTATTTGCAGTGTTCAAGTTGGAAGTTTAAAAGTACAGTGTTCGAGTAGAAAATGATGGGTCTGATGAATAGTGTCGTACTTGATGACATGAAGTGTCCGAATGTAGTTGTGGCAAGTGTAGGGCTGATGTTGTTTGTGTGAGGTTTGAAGGTTATTCATGCCATATGTTATTCCAAGAATAGCGGTAGAGACAAGAGGGTGGATGCCACGTTCACAATTTTCTGGAGTTAATACTGTGAGGGATGACTTGCTTGCAGACACACTCGTTCTGTTATCATGCAACCACTGATAGAATTCAGGTATTACTGAAGGAACGCAGCTGCGGTCTCTGTTTTGCCTTATGATTGCAAGGTCAACTCCGTATGAACTGTTGTAGATTCTGGGTTGTGATGGTGTGGGCAAGTTGTGCATTCAAGGCGTAGAAGAGCAAAGGGGAGATGATGGATACCTGAGGGCTTGTTATTGTAGCCTGTTTGCATGTCAACCCGAGAAGAAATTAGCAAGACCTTTCTTAAAGCATGGATGGATGAGTGTTAAGTATTTTGTTCATGGGGACATGTCTTGGAATTATGTTGAAGGCCTTACAAATGTCAATTGCGCATACCATGGTGCTTTGGGCTGGCTTCTTTTTGTACAGGCCTTCATGGATGGTCTGTGTAAAGTTGGTGAGCAATGTCGTTGTGGAGTGTTATGTCCTGAAACCAAGTGGTGTAATAGAAAGTGAATATGGGCATGAATTTGTTTTAGAACCAGTCTCTCTAAACTTTTCGAGGTATTTGGAAGGAGAAAATAGCTCTGTGTGAGGCTGGTTCTGTGGGGATATGGGTGGGTTTCAGAATGTGTATGAATTTGGCTTGCTTCCAGGTATTGGATATAGTGTTGTGTAGAAAGGAGGAGTTAACTGTTCTTTTGAGAGTCCTGATGGCGTGTGGACCTAGTTATTTAGGATATCTGCATGATATACCATCAGAGCCCGTTGCTTATGAGTGTTTGGTCCGACTAATGACGGCCCTGGTCATGACGGATGCAAAAGGGGGCCAATGTGTGGATCAATCAGTAATTTGTGCAACTGTTCGAGTACCTTCCTATTGTCTACGGTAGTGTGGTAGGTGGCAAGTGTTTGCATAGTGTTCGTGGAACATATCCATTTGTTGATGGTATGATGTAAGCACTGAGTGGTCTTGGAAGTAGAGCGTCGATCAGAAGTTTAGAGTCGACTTTGATGAAGAAGCCATCTTCAACACTGGTGGTAATGTTTAAAACTGGTAGTTCAGTAATAATGGCCAAATCTTCTAGTAGTTTATAGACAGATGTCTAGTCTGTCCGCGGCATCGGACGTGATTTTCTAATGTCCGGGAAAGTCAGGACCTTTGTTGAACAGGCTGTGCTGATCAAATTGGGAAAACTGTTTTGTTGTGTGCCTCTGCCTCCATTGGAGGCAGAGGCACACGCGCAAGTCGAGGGTTCTTTTGTTTATACATTTTTCATCAGTTCGTTGAATTGTAGGACCACAATTGCGAGACAATCCGTTCATGGATTGCATTTGAAACTGATGCGCTCTCCTCAGTCTCCAGCTCGGGAAGTTCAGTCATTTTGTTTAGGGAATTTTGTACTCCAAGTAAGCCTAAGTAATCTGGTGCATCTTGCCTGCTGTTAATTTCATGATGCCATCATTGGTGCCGTCAACTCCGGCCCTTGCGTGGTGGTTTGGCGGTGGGAACATTCTGGATAATTTTGTGTTCATTGGTGTGGGAATCTATAATTAGCACTCTATATGGGTTGTTAGCCCTTCTCCATTGGGATTTGTTTTTGTCCGTCGTTGAACCCTCGATTTTAACCAAGGAACTGGGTGACAGATCGAGAACCTCTTTATAATTATTTTACTATGATTATTTTTATATAAATTATTGTATTCCTAATTCTTGATACTTGACATACTGCTTTCCATTAGTTTTTGTTCAATTGGGCACGCATTTAATATAATGTAAAACAATACCCTGGTGTTAGTATGAGGACGCATCTCTTTGGGCAACACGGGGGGAGAAGCGCAGCTGTAAACAAAAATAGGGCAGGTGGAGTTATACGTTACCCAAAATACCGCAGCATTCTCTTATATACACAAAGGGAAAACTGAAGTTAGGTTAATTACTGAGACGCAGCGAAAAGCGGGAGAACTTGGAATACACCAGAGGACAAGGAAGCCATTTCAAAGTGCGATTTGCACCCGGCTAGAGAAATGGTGGTCGATCTCTAAACAGTAATGATATTAGGATGCTGTGTTAACACCTTTGAATAGAGGGTGTTAGATCTCTTGAAATATGGCGGTCGATCTCTCAGCTGTGAAGATGATGCTGGATCTCTGGATTGCTTGATGGTGGTCGATCTCTCACCAATGAGTTTTCTGTACCTCTTGATTGCTAGATAGATTTTGGTCGATCTAATAGTAATTTTGAACTTTAACTTCGTGAAAACTTTAATACTTTAACACTTTCGAGCTTTAAGCACTGAGAGCAATGAGCGATAGTGTTTTCAAATGCCTCATGGCCAAATTTTATAAAGAAATTCAATGATGAATAGTAGTATAAGCTATAGGACGTTGTTGTAGCTCCGTTGTATAGAAGTAGCAAACACTTCTTCATCATGGGGTCAAGAACTTGGCTATTGGGGAAAGTGGAGGTCAGATTCAGTTCATATGGTCAGATTCACTCTTCTGCAATTCTTTCAAACTATCATCAGCATCTCAAATTGTTGAAAACTTGTACATTGTCTCGATGCAGTTCTTTTCAGTCAATGTTCATCATGATAAATTATCCAAAATTCATATATCATCAGCAGTGAGAATCGGATTAGATTGACCTGCCATTGTTCAATGTGTATCTGGACTTGAGTGAATAATTCGTTTGATATCAGTGGCCGTCACTGACTAAATTTTCGTCTACAGCTCTCCCATTTCAGCGAAATCCTATATATCTCAGCACTGTCTATCCATGTCTCATTGATCTCATGTGGAATCTTCTTCTTACATAAACAAGTGTTAATCAAAACCTTTGCACACAACTCGAATTCTCTGGTCTAGTCCCTATGAATGCAATCCCTAATAACAATGTTCGACGAGTTGTGTAGCTAAGGCAATAAAAACTTAGTTTAATTATTAGGCCTGGTAGAGGTAAACATGTTTTTATACATCTGGAAACACATAAAATATAAAACGTTCTCAATGGCCTTCAGAAAAGATTACTCACTTCATAAATCCAGAAGTCTCATTTTCAGTAGCTAACCTCTCTGAAACCAATTCAAAGAACCTGACTGGACAAGGTAAAAAAATCCAGTTTAAGGGTTAAAACAGCAGTGTTTTGCATAATATATAAGGGTGATGTTAGAATAAAAAATACCGGACACAAGTGATACTTTCTTAGCAGCTGGCCCTGAGGCCAGTACGGAAGAGAAGGTGCCTTGAAGGAGTGTACAACATTGAAGGAACAAAGCCAAAGTATCAGTTGTGTTGTCCTGAGCAGGAAAATAGAGGCATACGTACATAAAGGGGTAGGAGGTGTACACTTACGACTGCCGTTGCTAGAGCAGCAGGTTTGCCGCAGGTTGTGGTAGTGGGTCGGATGGTAACTGCTCATGCTGCAGCCACCACTACATTGGCGGCGGCTGCTGCTCGCATGGCTGATAAAAGGTACCATACACCAGCTCCGTTAGGGCACTACCCGGCGTGTGGGACGGCCGTTCCCAGCCATCCTAGATGGGAGGAGGGGTCTTACCAAACCCCATTCCCACACACAAACAACACTCAGTCCAGCTAAAACCAAACAAGACAGAAGGATGCTCAATTAATTGGTGCTGTGAACAGAGCAAGGGATCGCATAAAATCAGGAGTGCAGTTTCAAGGGGACTTTTTTGGGTGTGTAATGCCAAACAAATGTTAGGGACGGAGTGATCCAGTCCATTGCAAATTAGGACTGTTCAAATCAACAGACAAAAGAAAACTATTATTATAGGTTGATTAGACGAATGAAAATGTTGGGCTGTTGTTGTAAATATTGAAGAATGGATTACTTCAGAAGTTATTAAATAATAATGAATATGATTTTGAAACCACACATTCAAGAACATATGATCATCAGGTTTTACAAATATAGAGAAATGCAAGGTCAAAAGTCTGTAGTTCTCTAAAATTCTTGCCTGAAAATTTTCAAAACTTTCACATGCAAACGTGAAACCAATTCAGCTGCAATATAAAGAATTGAAGAGCACTCCTTCATAGGTTTGATGTTAACGCCTTGAACATGCTGAGACTGGCCAGCCCATTTCAGGGGAGAAACGAGGTGACCAAACCCAGCACCTACATTCAGAATTACACAGCACAACAGCACATTGCTCAAAATGAAGAGAGAGGAAAGTTTCACTAGTTTAGCTTGTCATCTTTTTTGATATATTGTTTCACTGATGGCAGAAGACTTCATACGAGATAAAAGTAGAGTGGTTGGCTCACCTGAGGCCTCATCAGAGGGCGGCGACTAACACGAGCGCCGGGAAGCAAGACAAGAGTCGACCCAACTAACATCCGGTTGACAAAATAAAACTACAACGAAAAAAAATGTCATTACTGCAACATCAAATTTGTCCCTGACTCGTGTCACAGTTTGATGGCCAAACGGACCTCGGTTACGGGCACTGATGCGCATCTGCCTAAACACAGCGACTCACGTGGGCGCAAACTCGCTTCTGCCACGACACAGCAACCTACGAGGGCACGGCGCCTCGTTGTTTCGTCACAGCGACACACAAAGACTAGACCCACATGGGCGTGACGCGCCTCTTCCTCGACACAGCAACCCACGTGGGCGGGACGCGATTCATCCTCGACGTATCGATCACCATGGGCAGGGACGCGCAGTAACAAAGGCCCACGTGGGTACTGACGCACCTCCGCCTCGACCCAGCTACCCACTGGGAGAGCAACAGAGCATCGACAAAGTGAAACTACGTGGACGAAAACGCCTTTGTCTCGACACAGCGACCCACACAAGCATGAACGTGCCTCTGCCTCGAAACAGCGACCCAAGTGGGTATAAACGCACAACTATCTTCACACAACGACACACGTGGACACGGACGTGCCTTGGCCTCGACACTGTGACCCACTACGGCAGGGAGGTGCTTCTACCTCGGAACAAAGGCTCTAATGGGTAAAGAAGCGCCTCTGCCTCGATAAGTCGACACAGTGACCTATGAAAAGTAGAACGCGTCTCGGCCTCGATATAGTACCCACGGGGAACAAACGCGCATAGACACAGTGACGCAGGTGGGCGAGGACGTGTTTGCCTTGACACAGCGAACCGTGAGCATGAACGCCCCTTTGCCTTGGTAAAGCGTCACAAAAAGGCTTGAACGCGCCGTTAACTTGGCACAGCAACACACGGGGGTACGGACGCGCTTCTGTCTCACTGCAGCAATTAACGTAGGCACGGATGCGTCTCTACCTCGTCACACGTCGACTCGTGTGAGCACGGTCGTTTCTGCCTCGACAGAGGGGCCCACGTGAGCACAAACGCACTACCTCACAGCGACCGCCGTGGGCGCACGAACGCGTCTTAGCTGCGAGGCCGCCGTCACCTGCAACTGGTCAAACGAAGCAACCGCTTCTGCATATGACGAGGCTTCAGTACCAATCAATAGTATCTGCGTTCAAATATTTTTTTTTAAGCAGATACCAGGGTCAAATAATCATACGTCAGCAATCAATGAAAGAGCGTCAGATTACAAACAAGGGGCAGCCTGGCGGGTAGTTTGAAGAGGAAATTAAATATAAAGGCCAAGACTGCTTGGAGAGCAACAAGCCCAGATACTCTGGCAGTAACAGCCAAGATAATCGGAGAGTAACCAGTCCAGACAGTCGGAGAAAGAAGCCCAGAGAATTGGAGAGCAACAAGCCTAGATACTCAGGCAGTAACAGCCAAGATAATCGGAGAGTAACAAGTCCAGACAGTCGGAGAAAGGAGCCCAGAGACTTGGAGAGTAACAAGCCGATGTGTTTTCTGAGCAAGTTCTTCCTTATAATACACCTGGGGAATAGAAATAAACTCACCTTTTAACACGGCAACACTGGTAATGAAGCCTTGTGCCACCGTGAAACAATGCGTAAAAAAGAGACTGCAATTTGTATGTACTAAGCCTTAGCTTGTGTAGCTTAACTGAAAAAAGGCCAGAATAAAAATCGCACCTCAAAACTAATGGGTTCGGACAACCTTGGTAAAGAAGGAGCATTGCATTAGTGATCAAAATCAGATTATTGACACAATAAATTCATATCAAACGCCACGTCAAACTCATTTCTAAACACACAGTAGATACTTTCTTCACTAATTGTTAAACTTGAAATGGAAAAGAAAACATTTTGATAGGATTGATTTGAATCAATTTTTGTAACAAACTCATGAAAAATTATTTTGACATCTAGCAATGGAACGGTGAATCGACAGAATCTTAAAATGTTCACAATGCAGCATTTGGCAGTAGCTATATGAACCACATAATTGCATGGATATCATACATCACTGATAGAGATCTGGCTCAATAGCAAACACGATCAATAAGCTTCATCCTCATGTTCCATTGGTTAGCGATTTGACTGAAATATTTAAAAGAGAGTCTAAAACGCTAAATACAGTGCAATGGGAATAGCGACTTGAAATAAATAGCATATTAGATTTAAACACAAATTTGATTGCTAAATTATCTTCAATTAGGTAGTTTCTTGAATGTTAAACATACTAAAGGTTCCTATAAGAGGTGGATAAAACAATTCAAAGATACTCAACAACTTCTCAGTCAGGGCAATTTAAAAACTTATGAATCTGATTTGGTCATTGACCGAAGGTGGTTATGAGCAAATGACTGGCGATGAAAGATGGTTGGGGAGTTAGTCATGACAAAAGCTGTATACGCCGTGCCTGATGTGCCAAGGAAAAGTTAGTGGCAGGAGTTGTCGGGGATGGTGCCGGTAGGTGGCTATAGGAGCAATGTGTGTTGCTAAGGGGAGAAGAGAGCGCTGACGAACCTCTGGGTACACTGAGCCAGAGGAGGGAAGTTTCTCTGCCTCAGTGTATGCCTGAGAGTACAGCCTTCGCTCAGTGGTCAACATCTCACACAACCGGGTTTATCCCTCTAACAATTGGCTGCAAGATCCCTTGTGCACCTGCAACTGATGTGGTGCTGTAATAGTACTATGGCATGGTGCCATGAATGATTACTTAATGCATGAGTTGTACGATCGAGTTGCAACATTCAATCATTGAGGAAGATGGGCGGCTCTGAGAGATGTTGTCTGCGGCGTCCAGTCTTGGCTGCAGCATGTGAGAAGGCATTGCTGCAACTAAGGCTGGGCCCTACTAGTATCGGCTCAACTAGGGGGTTAGTGACCCTGCACCTAATGATGCCACCTCACTGCCACCACCAAACACCAAGCTCCAACTCAACAAAAAATCAGAGCAGAAAGCTGGTGGACCAGTTGGGAGGCTAGGGTGGTGAAAATTACTTGGAAAAAAACATCAACAAGAGCCACAAACAATATTGCATCGCATCAATGAAATCAACAGTTGGACATAATCCATGTAAATCGAGAACAACCGTTCCTGACGTTGTTGCAATCAAATATAGAAGTGAAACCACATAGAAAATTTACTTCAATAATCACTACGATGTTTGAGCAAAGGCATTGGTAGGGAAGCGGCTTTAAGGTGTAACATTCTTAAGGATAGAACTCAAAACACCTGCCTTAGAGCTGACCCGACCAAAGTGGCAAATTGCTCATCAATTTGAAGCATAAAGAAGCGTTTGGTTGATGATATTGGTGAATCACTACCGGGTTGGTGATTAACCCCCTGAACGGGTCAACGTAAAGCAGGCACTCGTGGACAACAGCTCTTGATGGTTTTGCTAGTGAAATGCAAGAAAAACTCAAAAAGTAACATCATCTAGAAATCAAGAAAAATTACATTTTCTTTTTCAGCTGGATTAGCATATTTTCTCATGTTTGCAAGGACTGACAAAAAAAAATAACCAAGAGAAGTCAGTCGCAAAAACAATTAAAACAAGAGCTTGTCCTCCAACACGTTTGAGCTGATAGTGTTTCTAGAGTAGGAGGAAGCTAAGGAGCCAGAGAGAGCTGCCACTTACCGCTCAATGAGGTGAACTGCGGCACAGAAGTCGCATTGGTAAGTGAGGGGTCGTTCGAGGCTGAATCGTCGCCATGGTAACACAATGGCTGCATCTCAGACTGCCTGCCGGCGGACAACACCTGGACAGACACCTCTACGCTACGACCGGGCGGCAGAGCGGTGTGGTCAAACACGGGGACTGTACACACCAGGTGAGTCTGAAAGAGAAAAGAAGAGAGTAGAGTGGTAAAAAAGACTAGCAGCAAAACAAACAAAGATTTTATACTGCTAGAACTTGACAAATTAAAGTAGTAGTAGTAGGCCTTGTTAGAGCGCTTCTCTAGACTATCATACGTGGAAAATGGACAAAAGGATGTTAGCAACAACAAAAAGGTTATGTCTCCTTGTCGCAGCATATTTGCAGAACTGATAGTGACCAGCCCGTAACACTTATGTAGGCTTCAGCAGCCCACGTGGGAGCCTACATGAGTTAGGCCAACTCCATCAAGATGCCTTGTCTGCGGTGGCGTCGTCTGAAATCCGATCCCAACGAAAGTCCCTCAACCCACCCTGTTTTATATCATCGCCCTTGGTTTTTGATTTAATTTGAGCCTCATTTCCACCAGAGCCTCAATGTGAGTAATAATAGGCACCCCCGTAGGGCGCGACCGTCGTTGGTTCAGGTAAGTTCGCTCGGCCTCGCGTGCGAAAATATGATTCATGTCAAGATGAAGTCAGTACACAGTTCAACTGTGGCATATTCGCGTATTAGCGCGACGTTCGAGAGAGTAAAGAGGTAATGCGTATCTTCGTAAAATGTGTTGTTATTTCTGTGCGAGCAGAGGAGAGAAGAAGGTTGAATGTTTTCGAGATGAAATGTTTGAGGAGCATGGCTGGAGTAACGCTGAGAGACCGGATCACCAACGACGTGGTTCGAAACAGAACAGGGATGGTGAAGAAGTTGGAGGACCGAGTGGATTCGTCTGTTCTGAGATGGTTCGGGCACATGGAGAGGATGGATGAGGGGAGATTGGTGGAAAGGGTGATGAATGCGGAGGCGAGTGGTCGCAGGCCTAGAGGTAGACCGAAGTTTGGGTGGATGGATGTTGTGAAGCAGGCGTAGGGAAGGACAGACATGAATGTGGAGGTGGCGAGAGAGCGTGCAATGAACATGCGTGAGTGGAGAATGGTTGCGAATGGTTGATTTTGACGCTGCTCTGATGTGCTTTCCCGCCCTGGGCACCCCGCTGTCGGGATGGTCGTGGGTGGGGGGGCCCGGCCATTATGACGCGGAGGGGGTAAATCAGTGAAAACTGTCGGACCCTGCTGCTGACGACGGATCCTCAGACTACACTCGTGACCCAGAGTTTATGTTGGGGGTGTACCGGCCGGACCCTTTAGCACAAAAGGGCTAAGTTGTGTGAGCGTATGAGGGTGTGAGGTGCGCCTTGCCGTCGGCCACCCCTCTTTCTGGGGGATGCGGCATAGTGTCTGTATCTATGGGCGCAGGTGGCTGTGTCACAGAGTTTGATCTCCTGGAGTCCTACCACCAAAGGTTTATGGGTGGAGATTAGCGATAATAATTTATTTTTCTTGCTTCTAAGTCCCTGGCAATTCCACTGAAGTATTGTGCTGTTGTTATTTTTGGATTTGTTTCACGCCCAGATTTTGATGGTCTGGAGCGGTCGCGTGGTTTGTAGGAACTTTGCATGGTGTTCTTGTCTATGAGTCGCAGGTGCCCTAGATCGAGAGCGTTCGCATGAGCGTCCGCTTTCTGTAGAACATCATCTCTTAGACTCACTGCGTTTGAAGCTGTGAGTGCTCTTGTAGGAGGAGTAGGATGACAAGGGAGTGCGATCTTTGTGTTTGCTTCTTGAGCGAGCGCGTTTCTCTTCTAAGGCGAGTTTTTTAAACATTATGATGAGCTGAGTAGTAGTCGATGGGATATTTGAGTCGAGTGCGATGCATGGAAGATCAGTGGTTTGGGGTATCAGTTCTTCGTTGAAGATTTTCAACGCGTCCTCGCACAGCGATGGTCGTTCTCACTTGTGAGATGTTCTGGTGTTGGGCACGTTAGCTGAGGGTTGAATACCTCACTTCGGTTTTCACTGGGTGCGGTTGCAGTAAGGACGGTCAGAAGTCGTTCAACGCTCTGATCGATGCGAGCTGTGGTTAGTGGGGTGCTGCTAATCTTTTTGCTTCGTAGCGAGAGGGTGTCACGTATCCCGCGGTTCTCGTCGTCGGACTCTTCGTCTTTTGGCATTTTGATTTTCGAGTTATTGGACCTCTCCTCGTAGTCAACCAAGGCAGCATCCATCGCAGTGCTTTCCTGGTCACTGGTGGATTTAATGCTTGGAGCGCCCGCCTCTATTACGAGGGCGGTCGCTGGGCTGGTTGTGGTATTGTTAGTACTGGAGAGGGGTGATGGGGTCATGGTAATAGTTTGTGTTAACTGCTCGCAAGTATTGACTGATGGGGTAGACTTAGTTGTGGATTTAACTGCTTTGGCGTAATTTAAATTACAGCCGTTCGGGTTTTCGTCGTAAAAGATTTGGATGGCTTGTTTTCGTGACTCTGCGGTCATTTCGTATGATTTTCATTGCTTTTTGGTCCATCTGCTTTGGGCAGTTGCGGTCGTCTGCCTCATGGAGGCCATGAACAGTGGTAGCATTTAGGTTGGCGGGCTGTGCAGTCCTTTCAGTCATGCTCGCCGACGCACCTCTTAGAGCGTTGGGGTATGTATTGCTGGCAGTATTTGATGACGATGCCGTATTTCAAGCATTTTTTGCACATTGCAGGCTATGTCGCCACTGGGTAAGTTTTCGTTTTTCCCTGTTCGCATGGGATTGCTATGAATTCCGGTGTGTCACGTCCTGGGAAAGTGATTTGATACGCGGTGGTGTGGACGTTTCGTGGTTTAATGCATTCTGCTAAGGAAACGTTGGTAATTCCATAATCCTTTGCTAAACCTGCTGCAAAAGCCCTTAGGTCAACTATGGGAGTGTAGTTGGAAGTGTAAATAATTCGTCTTGTAGCATTGAAAAACGGATGTATTTCGACAGTTACTTTTTGTTTGTCTGTTTTGTTAATCCTTTGTATAGCGTTACTTTGCTCGATATTCACGACGTGAGCCCAGATACTTATTTCCCTGTTGGTTTATGTTTATCGGTCTGCCTCCCAGTTGTTTGGAGAGCAAGTTCATCATGGTAAATGGGTTTATTGAGGGAGCAACTTTGATTGCATCGCTATCTACAAGCGTTATGAAGAAGTGTTTACAAGTGTAGGAAGACAACAACAGGCCTATTGGCCCAAACTAGGTTGCTTTTTGATAGCAAGAGGGTTAGTTCTGTAGTAGAACGTCTAGAGGCCTATTGGCCCAAACTTGGTTGCCTTTTGATGGCAAGAGGATTATTTCTGAAGTAGAACGTTGAAGAGAGCTTCGTGTGCCATTTCTGTTTTGTTTTAACAACAGAAAATGGAACGGTTTAGTTATTTATCGGCGATTTATGTAGAACTTATCAAGCCGCGACTTGAACGTTTCGATTGTATTGCTGTTTACAACCTCCGCTGGAAGTTTGTTCCATTCTTTGACAACTCTATACGTGAAGAAATTGCGCGTGATGTCGAGTGAGAAACGTTTCCCAACGATTTTGTATCCGTTGTTCCTAGT
>SDVV010011150.1:0-15959 GCA_016164225.1 Gammarus roeselii
TATATATAGTTATAAATTACACTAATTATTACCAATCTGACAAACTAAAAACATTTGGGATCTAGCGTTTGCAAATTCATTTTGAGTATCTTGAAAATACATAAATAAATAAAAATGTGCTTTCAGACCATAATATGGTTGAAATCTGCCAAGATGCTGACTTATTGAGATGGAATACCAAAAGTATCAATTCTTCCAAGAACAAGACTATCTGGCTGTTAAACTTCTTCAGTGCAGAAATAAATTGGATAAATATACACAAATCACTGTCTAATAGTGAATGGAGAAAACTTTATGTTCAGGCAAACAGTGTGGAGGAAGCTAAAAATAAATTTGATATACTGTTGCAGGTGTGTTTACAACATGTGCCAAACAGAAGAAAAATACCCAGAAGAAGCAGGTATTATTCAGAGAAAAAAATGCTCACGAAGAAGTGGGCAATGATACAGAAAGCACCAAGCAAGCAAGGAAACCCTTACAGAAGCAGGAAAGAAGAAGCTATTGTTTCAATTGACTGATTCTACTAGGCAACGCATTCAGCATCCTATCAGCAGGTCTGGAGGCGGGGGAGAGGTTCTAGTGGGCGGGAGGGTACCCTGTCTGGGTGATCACATCTAACTCCACACTTTGTTCCATATGGGACTTTCCTCTTTCCAAAGGCTATTCAATCTAATTTGTATTATTATCATCCAATGAATTCAATTTTCAACATCAATTGATTTGCATTGTCTGTCAAATAAATAGCATGAAGGTTTAAAAAAAAAGTTCCCATGACCATGGGAGAAGAGTAAATGAAAAGAAAGCTATTGAAAAGAATAATAGAAATTTAAAGCTTTCCTTTGCTATGCAGTAAAATTTTAGATCTCCAATATTAAAACTGGGCCCTTAACTGATGAATCCAGAAAATTGTTTGAAGAAAACAAGGCAATGAGTAAATTGTTAAGCAAAAATTTTAAAAAAGTAGCTAGGTATTCAGTATCCTAAAGGTTACATGGCTGCCCTGAGATCACCTAAGAAAAATCAATAATGGATCTTAACATTGACATCTCTGGAAATAACAAAAGCTATAGATATATATATATATATATAAAGCAATAGCGCACTGTATTGTTCCTATTGAAACAATACAAGCCGGTACTGTCAAGACCGCTACAAATGCTTTGGGAGGAGTCCTTAGGGCCACTTGCTGAAGTTGGTGGTTCCTTCGTACTCTTCTGATGCCAGAAGTAGGTCCTTCAGTGCGAGATGTATCGTTCGATAAAATGACTTGCCTGTTGATGTTGTGCAGTTGATGGAAATCACTTGCTATAAGCAAGCTCTTGCTGAGCTGATGTATGATGAAGTTTTAGATTTTGACTAAGCAGATTCAGTTTTATTTGTAAGTGGTAATGAATGTATATATATATATATATATATATATATATATATATTTTAATTTTGTGTTGTGACTAATGAAAATTGCTGTATGATTAATTGCCTGAAACACAGATTTTCAGATTTTTCTGTATCATTGCTATGCCTTGCTTTTGCAGTTCTGGAGTGTGGCATTTATGCCTGCTGTCTTGCCCTGCACTCGAGCTGTCTCTGGGGAGTTGGGCGGTCTTGAGGCCACCAAGGTGAGAAACAAAGTTGAGAAACCTCTGACATTCCCCAAGCCATGAAAAATGCTTTAATCTTCCCTCTAGCAAAAGAAGGTTGCCTCATAAGTCAATCATATAACAGACCAATTTCTTTGACATCATATGAAGTCAAAATATTTGAATGAGTGATGAAAGGACGGATGGTAAATTTCCTTCAAAAAAATAAATGGGTGAACTCCAAGCAACATGGTTTCAGAAGTAAAAGAAGCACATTGACCCAACTATTGGAGCACTATGATGAAATAATCAATGCATTATGCAATGGATCAAATGTGGATGTGATTTATCTAGGGTTTGCCACAGCCTTTAACAAAGTAGATCACAGCATACTGTTATCAAATCAAATAACACTTGTATCCAAGGAAATGTTCATAAATAGGTAAAAACTTTTCTCAAAGGCAGAAATTAATGTGTGGTCATAAATGGTGAAACCTCTGCACCAGTGGAAGTCTTTAGTTGGGCCCCATAAGGCACTGTGCTTGGCCCTCTGCTTTTTCAAGTAATTGCAAATGATCTGAGCAAAAACTGTCATCCGCCACCTCCTTTGCAGATTATAACAGAGTACAAGGCATAGTAAAGGATACTAAAGATGTAGAAAATGTTCAAGCTGATTTGAAATAAATCTTCAAGTGTGTGGCTTTAAACAATATGCAATTAAATGAATCCAAACTTGAATTACTAAGATATGGAAAAAAAATCTTACCTAGGAACAGGGTCTTCATATCTTTCTAGCAACAAGGGTGTCATTGAAGAAAGAATGCAGATTAATGCTTTATTCAATGAACAAATTGCAAAGTTTGAGGCTAGTGGAATAAGACCATGTTCCTGGGCCATGGAAACCTTTTGTCAAGAGATAACAAGACAATGCTTACTTGTTGTAACTATTAATCTAACCAGTTATGGACTAATGCTCTTTCCTCTGGATCCAACAAAAATGGATAGATCTGGGATAACAAAGAAGCAGTTCAAAGAAGCTTTACCTCAAAAATTACAGAAGTAAAGGAAATGTATTCTTACAACAGATTGAATATCTTGAAGCTGTAGCTACTCAATTCAAAGATGTTTTCAAAGATTCATGATCATAACATTAGGAAAATTTGAAAGTGCTACATGATCAATGTAAACCAAAAAATTGCCACAAAAGTGATGAGAAATCAGACAAGGATTGGCAGAAAATGCTATTTCAAAGTGCCAGTGGACTTGTGATCCTCACAAGTCTGCTGAGCTCAACTTCTCTGATGTCCAGGGCCAAGCAAACTTTGGTAAATTTCTCCTTCACAACCTCAGCACTGCCAGTCTTGAAACCTCTGAGGACAATTGAGTTGTGGAGTTGTTCTTGTATGTGCAACTGTCAATTATAGAAGAATCCCCTCTTTAGAAACTGTTGCTTTTTAGGCCGTAGACACATCATGTAGCTTGTTGGCAGAATGACCACAAGACGCAGACTTTAACATTCTCGTCATCCCATTACCTCTTTTGGTAAGGAATCCAACAGCAACCAACAACCAATTGAAAGCTGACAAGTCTAGTCTCCTTGCCAGAAACAGAAAAAGGGCTGATTCTACCAGAACATTAACACCTGCAACAAAAATACTGCATAGCTACACCAGTATCCTTCAAAAGACATCTTCCAACTTCCCACAGCACAGGGAACAGGAAACAAAGCCATCAAACAGAACTGCATTACAGAAAGAACAGTGCACATCCCCGCTAGGCCGCCCATGAACCGCTGAGTCCCCCTCAGCAGCCAATGCATCAACAGCCAGCCCACCCATCCCAGGCAGCCCCCAACTTACAGGCCACTGCTGTCTCATGCCTTTGGGACTGCAAAGGTGTACAAGGGAAGGCTTCACCAACACTGGTTCTTTGATGAACTTCCACCGCCAAGATGCTGCCACCACCATAGGCCTCCAGCGATGCCACAAAAGATGCAACCAAGCTAACAGACTTGTGTCCTGACTGGCTAGCATCTGACACCTCAGTCTCCATCATACCGGATGCAAGTGCTGTCCATTGAGATCCACTCGTAGTGAGTGCTCCTCCTCCCCTTTTAATGAACCTTACATTTATCTTCTTCTGCCTTCACCTTGACCACAATACAAATGTACATTTCAAGATCTTTTCTGTTTCTCACCCTCACCTCATCTCCAACACACCAAGTACCCATCACAACAAGAGATGCTACAACAGTTGGCCTGGGTGGCCTCCTGACCAGCCTTACCAAATTTACATTTTTGTTAAACTGCGCAATATCCTAACCAAAACTAATGTGCAGTTTCAGGTACCAGCACAAATAGGGGACCTGCCAGTTTATGATTGGTACAGTACAAATGCAATTTCAAGTAGGTGTTCAGCACAGCTATCAATGACCAGGTAAGTATCAAAGTATAAACCAGTTCATAATCAGAAAGTGCACAAACACAAATAGGGATTTATTTTCAACCTTCCTCTTCAGCTATGTAAAAACTGAAAAATCCAGCTGCCAATTGTTCTGACTCAGGGTCTTTCAAAAGCAGCTCAAAGAATATATTCAGGTCTTTTCAGAGTTGTTTATTGGGTAATAATTGGTATGAAAACAAACGGTTGCTCTCTTTTCCTTAAGATTAGCCTTACGTCCAACTTGGCCACAACTGCCCAACCATATGTCTGCTGAGATGGTGCAGCTCTCTCAAGCGTATAACATCAGAGTTTTATTCATGCCCCATAATGCAAAGCACCTGCAACCGCCCCTCAATTTCCGCATGGCGGAAGATCACACAATGGAGGTTTGGTACTGGAAGTTAAAAGATGACTCTGCTCAAGTATACACTGCCAAGTCTTTTGCTGGAACTGGCTTTGGAAAAGGAGTAGAAGTGGGTGACTCAACCTTCAGTACCTGTAATATTTATCCTTTCAACCTTGAAATATTTCTATCTGAACTTCAAAGAGAGAAACTGCACTTCTAAGCAGCAACTTCAAGAGATGCGGGTCAGCCCTAAATTAGAGTTGAGCCTCAAGGACGTTTGTGACTTGAGTGTGCAGCAATATGACCCCTAGGAGTCACAAGGAACTAGAGATCCAGAGGCAATCTCTGCCAATCCTTCAATTTGCATTGAAGTGAACCTCCTGGAGTCCCCTCAGGGGGGACTCCTGTGTGCAACTCTCTCCAGTCACACAGGCCCCAAAAAGGCTTCAGTGTGCTGCAGAGCATCCCCTTGGTTCTGTAACCATCGTGGGACCTCATCTCTCCACCCCCCACCCTGGTGTTGAACGGGTGGGGAGCACGCGTGTAGCGGGCGGCCTTTATATAGGCTGTCCCTACCCATCCAGAGACTGGTATGTTAGGGCAGGGCTCTCTCCTGACTCACTGCGCTGGCGCTTGGTTCACTGTATCGTGGGGCGATAAAGCTTAGCCTCTCTCACCACGGGCAGGTGGCCAGCTAATCTTGGGTTGGCATATTGCTTGACCGGTTCTATCCGATGTGTTGTGTGGGGCTGGTATGGTGGTCGTAGCTTTGGATACTGACTTTTTGGGGTAGCACAAAGTGTTTTCTGTTTGACCCCTGTGCGCTGCACAGGGGTTGCTTTTCCCTCCGTCATCGCTTCCGGGGCTTTACCATCTCCGCAGCCAGGTTTGAGATGCCAGTGGGGTATTGGGGGCTGCTATTAGTGCAGATCCCGCCAGCTGCCCCCCCGCTCCTTTGGCTCTCCAGTCTGTCCTAAATGCCTTTGCTACTATCACTGATAGTCGAGTTCAGGGGGGATCCTGTCTAGCCTAGGCTTGAAAGCCTCCACTGATTTGCTTGCAGTCACTGCCAGCGGAAGTCTATTCCAGACGTTGATGATTTTGTAGGTCATCAGGTCACCGCAGGGTCTGGTGTTGAATCTCTTTGGTTGGAGTTTCAGCCTGTGATTCCTGGTGGGGTGGTCATTTAGCGTGAAGAGGTTTCTGTACTCTACGTTATTGAAGCCTTTCAGGATTTTAATGGTTCCAATTAGCTGTCCTTGAAGCCTATGCTTTCCGAGGGTGAAGAGATCCAGTTCCCTTAATCTTCTCTGACAGATGAGATCATCTTCGTTGCCCTAGCCTGTACTCTTTCCAGTCTCTTAATGTTTTGGATCAGGGTGGGGGACCAGAATTGGATGGCATACTCCAATAGTGGTCTAACTAGGGTATTGTACAGGGTTAGGATTATCTCCTTGTCCCTGTACCTGAATTGTTGGAGGACTTTGTTGGCTCTTTTCTCGACTTCAGCGCACTGCCTGGAGAATTTAAGGTCAGCGCTAATGTACACTCCTAGAACTTTTTCTAGGTTGGTGGTCGGTATCTGACTGCCCAGTAGGGAGTAGTTCGCCGATCAGTTTGTTCTGCCGATGTGCTTAACTGTGCACTTGTCCGTGTTGAAAGGCATCTGCCATGCCTCGGACCATTCCCCGATTTAGTCAAGATCCTGCTGCAGGTACTCGACAGCTGTGAAGTCCCATCAGGTACTGCTGTTGTGCCTTCTGACTTTCCTAAATTTTCAACATCAGGTTCTAAGACTGTTGCTTCTAGGAGATATGGTCAACCAAGGATCCAGGACCCTGTGGTGGAAAATGAGTACCCAGTGTGTATGGAGGGAACGTATGCAGAGCCAATGGAAGAAGCTGAAGAGCTGAGATTGAGTGGGAGGATGTGGACCTCACACCAGCAGATCTCTGAACATCACAGCATACCACTTTGTTGGCCCTCTCATGGAGAAAAGAAGATATCAGTAGACATCAACAGAGGTTGTTTCTGTCCTTCAACCAACAGTAGTGGTTGAAGGACAGAAACCTGCAGAACACAATTTCTTGTATCAACTGGGCTGCTCATGCTGCCACTCACACAAAAACACATAAATCTGCCAGAGCAAAATGCTGAGATCCAGGCCAACAAAGAAATACTAACACCCATAGATTCCATTTTAAAAAGGAGCACAGCATGGCTCACCACATCAGATGCTTTTGAAGAGCCAAGTTTTACAACGTCCAAAAAAAATTCTTCAGCAATCCACCTCCCGACAGCATTGTAGGATAATGGCAACTGGTCCTTGGTGATAGGGTTTTTCCAAAAATCTCTAATTAGATAACAGAATATTGTTGCTCTCAAGATACTGGGTCAACAGATATGAAATTATTCTTCCAAATAATTTGCAGCAAATTGATGTCAAGCTTAAAGGTCTGTAATTTAGAGAATCTGTGTGGGACTTGGCCTTGCATTTTGGAAAAACTAGCAACATGCTCATGACTTAGGGGACTTTTCCTGTCCTCAATTTTTTACCAAATTAAACAAAGAGGGATGGAGAGCCATACTGGAACTGGGATAATAATGAGCTAGAAGAAAATGCTGGACCCCAACATAGAAAAGACAACATCACATACTTGCTGCAGAAGGCTGGAAAAAGGCTGTGTGGGTAGAACCTTCACTGGAAAAAAAATCCTGAGAGGCAACATTGATTTCACGCATCTTGCCAGGATCCTGTATTGACTCACCATTTGGTAAACAGAGGGGGCCAACAGCTGGGCCACCCCTCTTTTTATTTCTGGCATAAGCATGGAACAGCCTACAGTTATCAGGCCTGTCTAGTAAATTGGGCTCATTTACAACCAAGTAGAGCAGCACAACCGCTAGCTGTAGCAGCAACAGAGCCAGCTGCACAGCAGATCAGTACCCAGGCAAACATGCCCTGACCTTCACAAGCTGGGCAGCGAGCCCAGCCTTCCGGAGAGGTCAAGCACCACAAAAAAAAAACTACAAATTGGAACAGGTAATGTCAAATACCTTCTGTTAGGTCTGGAAAATACTCAATATTTTTATGGCAAAAGGTACCCTTGACACAAGAGTTTCATAGTTATTGGTCCACCAGCTTTGGAGTGTATCTACAACAAATGAACAGACAAGCAAACTGATGTGGCATTAACATATTAGAAGGTTCATGTACTAATTAAAAAAATATTTAGGCATTCAAAATATAAATTTCCTCTTCAGTTATTAAAAATAATCTATGCAAGCAGTTACCCCCCTTCAAGGGGTTTGCTCCTACACGTAGTTCTTTGATTAACATTTTTATGTTGATAGAATGCCAAAACTTTGGTGTTTAATGGTCACAGTAAAGATGTGCATAAAGAATTCATTCCATTGAAATTCACTAGAATCCCAGATTGTCTTCATGTTTACCTTATTAGGTTTATGCTGTAGCAACTGAAGATGCGAAGACTGACCACTCATTTTGCTGCACTAAAACTGCTATGCATGGGTCACATATTATTTCCCATGCATATGAACAACAAATGGTATCTGAAAAAAAATGTGGTTGAAAAAGGTTAGAATGCAACCATTCCACATGTTCTGTATTTTGATTAAAATGAGTAGCTGGTGCCCCACTACCAGAAATTGAAAAATAATCAAGCTGAGACTGAGGGGACTCCCCACACTCAATGATAAGCGGGCCACCCTCCGCACATGACAGAACAACAATTCTTTAAACGTATCTGTCACCTTTATATAGAAAACTACTATGCATAAAAAATTTCAATAGAATAAACAAAGGGAAGGGCTATTTTTGTGATCTTCAAAATGTTCATTGATGACAAATTCAAGTTTAACAAACATTGATTCTGTGGCTTGAGCTTTGAATCAAATTTAGTGATGACTAATATCATGATTACATTGCAGATCAAGTTATGAGAATTTAAGGAAAAATTAAACTGTTGCTGAGGTGCGCAGGGACCCTGATGGCGTTGGTGGTGCTGGTGGATGTGGCGGTGGGGTTGCTGGCAACGCTCTGTCTGGTTTTGGTGGTCCTGTTCTTGGTGGGGTAGAGGTTGCGGAGGTGGAAGTGGGGGTTCTGTGGTTGCTTGAGGGGGTGAGGTGCATCATTTTACTTTGAAGTTTGGACAGGTAAATGTAAATTCTCTCATGAACAAGATGTATTGCTTGTTGGATTTAGTCGGGTCCTGCGCCTTGGATGTTGTTGCTGTGAGCATAACTTGGCTTACTGCTTTGGTTCTTTCATCCTTCATTTTGTTGGAGGGTTTTGATGTTGTGAGGGGTGATATTGACAGGGCTGTTTGCAAGCATGGTGTTTGCTTGTTTGTGAAGAGAGAGGTTGGTTTTGTTGAACACAACCTTGAGTGCCCTAATGTTGCTGCCATTCACTTGCTAGATGTTGACGTCCCGGTGTTGGCTGTCTATCGTCCCACATCTTATGATGAGGCTTACAATTCTCGGCTCATCCAGCTGATCTTGACCTTGTGTGCTGACCGTGAGGTGGTAATTTTGGGCGACTTTAACCTGCCCTTCTTGGCTTGACCTTTTGGGAATGTTTTTGATGTATATGTATGCCTGGTGGATATGTCTTTGTAGGACTTTTCTGTCTGTTGGTCTGACACAGAGAGTGACCGAGAGCACTTTTCTTGCAGGTGGTTCTATTTTGGACCTTTTCCTTACATCCAAGTAGGACAGGGTGGGCAGTGTTGAGGTGCTCTCCCTGTTTCCTTGTTGTATGCACCATCTTTTCCCTGTGGAACTGGAGCAAGATGTTGACTTTTTTCAGAAAGGGAGGTACTTCCGGTGTAAGGGGGAAACTATGATGCCATATTGGAGTCCCTGTTTGATATTGATTGGCAGTTGGAATTTATGTACTTGTTGGTCAACAGATGTTTTATGCACCTGGTGTCCATTCTGATGGGGTTGGTTGATCTACATGTTCCAGTTCACAGTGGAGCCCAGTCTGTGCCGTGGTCTGTTCATCCACCTTGGGGGTTGATGCAAGAGAAATCTCTTGCCTGGCAGGACTTCATGCGCGTGAGAGCTTCCGTTGGTGAGGGGATCCTTGTTCTGTACCGCCAATGGGCATTTCTAACGCATTGAACCATCAGTATAGAAACTTTGCCATCCAGAGTTGTGCTCAGTATGAGGAGCATCTCATGGATCGATTTTGCAAGTGTCCAAAGCTCTTTCACTCATACATCCGCAGTAAAAAGAAGGGTCGTTTGTCCGATGGTCCTCTTCACGCTGCTGGTAGTGAGTAGGTTGACTGCCCCCAGGTCATAACTGAAACTTTTGCTGATGCATTTGCTTCCATTCTTGTTGTTGATGCTCCTCCTAATTCAGCTCCCAATCAGGTCTTTCATGGAGGGATGCCTGATCCAGTTGTCACTCATGCTCAGGTGCTCAGCGTGCTGTTGGCTCTAGACGCTTTGTAGGCAATGGGGCCCGATGGATTTAATACAAAGCTTCTGAAGAGTTGTGCAGGTGCACTGTCGGGGCCTTTGTTAATTCTATTTCAAAGGTCATCACTTTGTGGAGTTCTTCCAGACTTGTAGCTGGAGTCAATTGTGATCCCCCCTGTTCAAGGGTGAGTCAAGGTATGATCCTCTGTCAGTCTGACCTCTCTGTGTGCTGCAAGAGTTTGGATAAGATTATTGTTTCCGGTCTGGTAGAGTTTCTTGAGAGTAATGAGATTCTCTCCAATCACCAGTTTGGATTTGGAAACTTGGGTCTAGTGGGGATCAGCTTCTCATGGCTTATTCGGATGTTTCAGACTGGGTGGATGATGACTTTGTTGTGGATGTTGTGCTGTTTGATTTTCCTTGTGAATCAACACATTTTCCATGTGTTGATTCACAAGCTGAGGGATGCAGGAGTTGGGCCAGTTTTGCTTGGCTGGATACCTTCGTTTTCGGCTGGTCGTTCTTTGAGGGTTGCTGTTGGTGGGTGTTGTAGTGAGTCGAGAGAGGTGGTTAGTGGTGTGCCACAGGGTTCTGTGCTGGGCCCTGTGCTATTTCTGATCTATGTTAATCATGTCACAAATGGAAGGCTGTGTTGTTTTAAGGCATTTGCTGACGACTACAAGCTGTACCTTCTGTTCAAGAGGGTGAAGGAGAATGCAGTTGCTGGTGTGTCATATCTGCTGTCGGATTTGGATAAAGTTAGCGCGGTTGCTTCATCTTGGAACTTGAGCCTGAACTTGGAGAAGTGTGTGGTGTTTGTGAATTTGCTGAGTGGACAGATGAGAATCCACTGGCTCTGTACTATTAGAGTGGGATTCCATTAAAGTTTGTTCAATCCCACAGGGACCTTGGTGTGGTGGTTGATGTAAAACTGAAATTCCACCATCATGTCAGAGAGGTGGTGAGTAAGGCTTCAGGATTGGTCAACAGCCTGCTGAGATCCACTGTTTGCTGTAGTCCTGATTTCATTGTGTTCCTCTTTGTGATGCTCATCAGGCCTCTCATGGATTATTGTTTGTCCGTGTGGAATGTGGGTTTTCTTGGGGATTTGAGATTGCTCGAGTCTGTGCAGAGGAGATGGACAAGAAGTGTGGATGGTCTGGCTGAGTTGGATTATTTTTCCGGACTGAAGCAACTTAGCTTATTTCTATAAGAGGAAGGTTACTCAGGGCAGACCTTATTAAATACTGGAAGATCATCTGCAGGTTGGATGGTGACGCCGACCTCAGGGGTATTTTTTGGAGAGCTCCTGAAGCAAGAACATGAGGCCATCCCTGTTAGCTTTTGATGCCGGCTTGTAATACAGACATCAAGATGAGATTCTTTGGAGCACAATGTGTTCAGTTGTGGAACAGCCTTCCAGTTTTTGTGGTAGTCAGATTTTCTGGCTGCATTCAAGGGATCGCTTGCAGTCTGGGTGATGTTCTGTTCTGTTTGAGTTTGTTCAAGTTGGGGGAGGTTCTTCTGTAACATGTTGGCATCCTAGTTTTGGATCTATTTGCTGGATGCACAACTTCCCCCTCCCTTTTTTTGTATATATGTATATATTGCTGTGATGCTGGAGTGGTGGGTTGTGGCGTGTGTGTGTTTATGTATGTGTGTATGTGTTCATGTGTGTATGTGTATATGGGTGTATGTGTCAGTGTGGGTATGTGTGTGAGGGTGGGTATGTGTGTGTGTGTGTGGGGGATTGGGTATGTGTGGGGTGTGTGTGGGTGGGTATGTGTGTGTGTGTGTGTGTGTGTGTGGGTATGTGTGTGTGTGGGTATGTGTGTGTGTGGTTATGTGTGTGTTTGTGTGCATGTCTGTGTCTTGATGTGTTGCTTCTTCATGTTTCTTTGTTGTACAGTGTGCTGCTCTATAATTTTTTTCTTGTCATTCGTACGGATATTTCATGTATAGTCAATGGTGCACAATAATTCCAGTTCCTATACCTGTGTTAACATAGCTGTTCTCAATATTATACTGGCCTGCATGGCTGTGCTGGACTCCTCGGCTCTGCTGCTTCTCACTTGCTTGTAGCGCTGCTGGAGGGGCCTGCAAAGTAGTAAGAGACAAAGGTAAGAGACCTAGGGGCTGAAAACCAATGCACGTCTCTTTATTGGTGAATAAATGTGGATATTCTCTTCACAATTTATTCCCTGTAGCTATAGCGTATTTGATTTTAATCAACAATAACATTATGAAAACAGCCAGCTATGGTTGGAATGTGATGATGTACGGAAGTGATGGGCTGAGTCTTTTGATGAGTTGTTGAACGTCGAGGATGACAGAGAGGCTGACATTGTTGCTGTGGGTGGTAATGCTTGGATGCCAATTTTGAGAGAAAGACTTGTGGCACATTACCAGGGAAGAGGTGCAGGTGGCGGTGGACGTGATAAAAGCAGGGAAAGCCCCTGGTTTGGATGGTGTTGCGACCGAGTGCCTGAAGAAGGGTGAGTAACGATTTTTGAATGATTGGTGAGGTTACAGAACTTGAGTTTTGTGGCAGGCGTGGTACCGATTGAGTGGCGCAGTGCCTACATTGTTCCGCTATATAAGGGCAAAGGAGATAAAAATGAATGCTGCAACTCACAAGGAGTCACAAGGAACTAGAGATCCAAAGAGGCAATCTCTGCCAATCCTTCAATTTGCATTGAAGTGAACCTCCTGGAGTCCTGTCAGGGGGGACTCCTGTGTGCAACTCTCTCCAGTCACACAGGCCCCTACCCAACCAGAGACCGGTATGTTGGGGCAGGGCTCTCTCCTGTCGCACTGCTCTGGCACTTGGTTTGCTGTATCGTGGGGCAATACAGCTTAGCCTCTCTCACCACGGGCAGGTGGCCAGCTACTCTCGGGTCGGCACATTGCTTGACCCGTTCTGTCGGATGTGTTGAGTGGGGCTGGTGTGGTGGTCGTAGCTTTGGATGCTGACTTTTCTGGGGTAGCACAGGGGGTTCCCCGTTTGACCCCCGTGCGCTGCACAGGGTTGCTTTTCCCTCCGTCATCGCTTCCGGGGCTTTACCATCTCCGCAGCCGGGTTTGAGATGCCAGTGGAGCGTTGGGGGCTGCTATTAGTGCAGATCCCACTAGCTGCCCCCCGCCCCTTTGGCTCTCCAGTCTGTAGTAAATGCCTTTGCTACTATCACTGATAGTCGAGTTCAGGGAGGATCCTGTCTAGCCTGCGCTTGAAAGCCTCCACTGATTTGCTCGCAGTCACTGCCGGCGGAAGTCTATCCCAGACGTTGATGATTTTGTAGGTCATCAGGTCACCGCAAAGTCGGGTGTTGAATCTCTTTGGTTAGAGTTTCAGCTCATGATTCCTGGTGGGGTAGTCATTTAGCATGAGGTTTCTGTACTTTGTTATTGAAGCCTTTCAGGATTTTAAAGGTTCCAATTAGCTGTCCTTGAAGCCTACGCTTTTCGAGGGTGAAGAGATCCAGTTCCCTTAATCTTCTCTGACAGATGAGATCATCTTCGTTGCCCTAGCCTGTACCCTTTCCAGTCTCTTGATGTCTTGGATCAGGGTGGGGGACCAGAGATGGACGGCTCACTCCAATAGTGGTCTAACTAGGGTATTGAATAGGGTTAGGATTATCTCCTTGTCCCTGTACCTGAATTGCCTTCCAATGTATCCGAGGACTTTGTTGGCTCTTTTCTCGGTAGTACACACTGGTGTGTGTACTACCTTTGCCTGAGCTTGTGGAGCTGGAGCCTATGTTGTGCTCAGGTCTGGCCAGTGCGGTGTTGTTGGCCGCACCCACAGAGTTTGATGGGGGCGCTTTGTTTCCTGTTTTCGTGCTGAGGGGGGTCTTGGACACGGTCTTCGTGTCCGAGGAGTCAGTGGACCTGTCAGGGGCGGGAGAGGCTTTCTTCCTCTTCCTTTTCCTCCTTCTCTTCCTCCGCCCGCTACCCTCTGTGTGTGTCTGTTGAGGGGGTTGCTCCATCGCTAGAATGTGAGCGTGGGGGGGTGCAGGTGTTTTGTGGGCCTCCTTGTTTAGCGGGTTGCCCCAGGTCTTTATAGAGCCTTGTGTTCATCAGGTCAGCCAGTTGACGTGATCCTGCTGCGTTGAGGTGGACTCCATCCTTCCTGTAGAGCGCCCTCTTGTTTAGGAAGTTGCTCCAAGGGTTGATGAATCTCACCCCTTTTGTGTTGCACAGTGCCTTCACCCTTCTGTTCAGGGCGATGGCTTTGCTATGCGCCTCTTTTGAGATTCCAAGGCGGGGGACAAGGCCGATGATGATGCCTTTGGTGATTTTCTTTTCTATTGTAAAAATTAGGGCTTTGGAAATGGCCATGAAGGGTTCGGTGAGGCCGGTTTGCCCCCTCCGCAGGAAGAGGTAGTTTCCTCCTGCTAATACAATAATCGAGCTGGTTTCCTCGGTCTCTGGGGGTAGAGGTGGTGTAGTTCCAGCAGGGTGACCTTGCTTGGCTCACGTTTGGTTGAGATCGGGGGCCTCCTTTGTGCTGTTGGTGCCTCCGTGTCCTCTGTGTTGGGGTCTGGGGCTTTCTCTGTAAGTCCGGTTTCCCCGGTAGTCTCACCGGGTAGGTCCCTGGTGGTTCAGTTTAGCTGGAGTCGCTCTGCGGTTTTGGCTTTGTTGCCGTTTAGCCGCTTCCCCTCCTCTTTGGCTGTTGGGTGCTCCGCGCCTAGTGGTTAGCTTTTGCGGGCTCCCTCGAGCGTGGCTTCTGTCTTCCTCTCTGAGGAAGAAGTCCTCAGCTGTTTTCCTTCTTCTGCTGAGAGGGCCAGCCTGGGACCTGTTTCTGTTGTTAGTGTTGTTGTTGAGGCTGGGGTCCCTGCTTGGTGTTTGAGGGGCCTCCGCTACTATGGGAGGGATCCACTCTACTGCAGGGGGAAACTCCGCTGCTTTTACCACCTGCAGCTATGTGAGGTCATTCTGGAGTGCCTTCCCAGCCTTTCTAATTCCCTGAGCTTTGTCTCTGTTGCTGCAGGGTTTTGCTGTGGGGCTCTGGGAGTGCTTTGCAGGGTGGCCTTGAGGTTTTGCAGTTCCTGCAAATTCCTGGTGGCCTCGAGGTTTTGCTTCTGCATTTCACACATGCAGAAGCGACACGTGCTTCTTGCTCCCAGCTTTGCGTAACATGCCTCTTTGAAGTCCGTGCATCATTTCTGCGTGCCACAAACAAAGCATTGATGCTTTGTTTTGGCTGGGCCAGACTGCTTTAGAGGGGTTGGCGCTTTTGCCTCCACTCTAACTGTTGTTGCTGCTGTTTGTATTCCTGATCCTGATCCTTTGACTAGATCGTGTGGTAGTGTCTGAGGCGTACGAGGTGCTGGTGTCGCTATCCTCTTTAGGCGGTTTCTGTGCCTTGCCTCTCCTGGTTTGTTTTCCTTCCAATTCTGCTTTCTTTGCAGGTATCTTACTTTCTTTTTAGTGCGCTGAACTTTGTGCTGGACTTTTTTGTCTTTATTGTTCATTCGTATTGTTGTCACAATATTTTCGTTCAAAAAGGGTTTGTTTTTTTGGAGGCCCGGGAGCGGGGGCCTCCTGAAAGGGTCCCCAGTTCTCTCACCGCGTCATCCCTCTGCTTGGGACTTTTCATCCTAGTTTGCCTCCAGTGACCCAGGTCTGTGGACCCTAGCACCTACCACCAGCCGAAAAGATCTCTCCAGAGGCCGGGCGACTTGAATCATGGATTCTGCTCCCAACAGAGAACTCACTTCAAATGCAGGTGACAGTAGATCTTACAATCGCATTGGTCACTTGTCTAAGGATTTTTCACTCGGGGGAATGCAAGGCACTGGGGCTCGTCATTTTTACTAGTTCCTTTGCAGAGGGTTGATTGCTGGAATTGTTTGAACATTCCCTAGAGGCTTGATTGTTGGGTTTTGTAGTCAGGACACTACAAGGTGGAGGAGCGCCCTTGTCTTCCTCATCTCCACTTTTATATTTACCCTCAATCTGGGATGTGGGGCTGTGAACGTTCAGACATTACGCATACAGGACAGAGTACCGGGATAATAGTACTCGTCCATTCATGCGCTTCCCATGCGCCCCAAGTCTCTAGAAGACTCTAGAAGTCTTGGTCTCTTACAACCACATCCAAAAGGAGGCATTATTTATAGAGGTTCCAAAGCCTCTTTTCTT
>SDVV010011151.1:0-15959 GCA_016164225.1 Gammarus roeselii
TATATTTTCCCTTTGCTTGTTACAAGTCCAGTAATATCGACTAGTTTCAAGTAATGTTAGGTGATCGCTCGTTAGGAGACTGTAGAGTTTAAACGTTCATGTAAGCTTCCCGATTATGTCAGTGATTGTTGCGGGTGGTAAAGCATTAACAAGTTTTATGTATGGTTGTACTATTAGAATAATTTTTTTGTTGTAATGTTGGATGTGTTGCTCCTACCATTTTTGTCTATTGTAACGAATATTGAATGAATAAATCCACTCGAATATATTTACTACAGATCTGTTATGTACGGTCCGCAGTCAACAAGATCTAGGATATAAACCATGTCTAAGGTACATAATTAGCGAAATATTTATAAATGTACGGCAACATAGATCAAATATCAATGTATGCAAAAAGGGTTACCATTCACTGCCATGTACATTAATACCTAGGCAATCTAACCTATTCTAACCATGAGTCATGTATTTTTTTATTCAAATTCAACGCATATGTATGATATTGATATGTATAAAATTCTCCACTTTGGCTGTATATTCAACATATCAAAAGCGGTTTGAATAAATTTCTCCATTTTGATCCAGTAAATATATTTTGAAGATGTTTAGATTCCAGAATTTTTATCGATATCTCTGTAACAGGTTCGGATGAGACTCAGCAGGTAGGATCCAAGAGAACTGATGTACTTTAATTTGTTACACTTTTTTAATGTGGAACAGTTTCACGCGATATTAGGTTAAATGATCTAGTCATCCTAACCAACTTAACCAATATTTATATATATTCTTAAAGTTTGATGGTTATGTATGATACTTAGTCATTATTTTGTGCGATGTACATATCAAATCCCCTCCAGACGGCTCTATTTCACGGAGCTTTTTTTAATGTCACACACCAGGTTTACACATATACTTTTACATGCATATACAGAGGCGTTAGCGTTACAGTGTCAGCACATGTGTCGACACAACGCATATATACAGGACCGTTAGCCTCACTGTGTCGGCACATGTGTCGACACAATGCATATATGCAGGGGGCGTAAGTCTCACTGTGTCGGCACATGTTTCGACGCCACGTACGCATTTTCACACATTATGTGAAAAAAGGGTTACCATACACCTAACTTGACCTAACCAAGCCAAACCATCTTAACCAACAATTATGTGTTATCGTTCGTGATTATTTCTGCATACATATAATACTTATTCAATCATTTATGTTATATTAATTTCAAATCCCTTCACATGACTATACATTTTGATCGATCATTTACGGTTTGGATACACTTTCAATTTTGATCTAACAAATTTTATCCATTTTCATGTGCAAAATTACATCGTTTGTTGTGATTGTTATACCTTTCTTCATATGATTCTTGTTTTATACATGATATTCACACCCATGAAAACCTAAACTAACCTTATGTATGGCATTCAATCATTGTTGTATACATATGAAGCCCTTCAAACGATTCTAAATATCACTTAAACATATAGGTTTTTTATTAGTTGTCAATCAACCCATATTTGTTAGCAGAGAGAACCCATTTTCAAACTTAGTTGGTTTAAATGTTACAGGTATTTTAGATTTATCTTGATATGACACAATTCTACATCACTAACTTGTTATTCATTCCCATCAAAACCTAACCTAACTTTATGTACGGTATTCAGTCATTGTTATATACATAGGAAGCCCTCCAAACGACTCTAAATATCATTTTAATATACATGTTACTCTCGACAAACATTAGTTAGCAGAGAGGCCCAATTTTCAAACTTGGATGAATTGAATGTTACAAGTATTTCAAATTTGTATCCAGTTTCATACAAACGGACACATGGTCTCACACTATGTTTGTCCCATTATACTTCAATATCTTCACTTTGCTCTACAACCTTTGACGACTTGGATCTCTGGTATGCCTTCTATTTCCTATAACTTTCATATTCATGACGAATGACTTCGTTTCAAGATCTGAGCGGACTCAACCAATCAGTAACCCATCTAGATCATTCACGCATTTCACGCATTGAAACATATTCTTCTACTACTTTCGACAATTCGATGTTACCTCCTTCTTACACGATGTATGCAATTCATTGCTTATCATTTGAGTTATAGGATATTATAAACAATTGGTTTAGGCTTTGCATAATTTTATTAGTATTTATTAGTATTGATTACAGTTTTTGCTGGATTCAACAATACCATCTACCTCGTTTTTTCGATCATAGCAGGGCTCGTACAGCCATCCATACCCATCATCACGATGTTTCAGTTTCCTCACAAAATCCATCATATAATCCACCATATCTTTGTTGCGAATACTGAAGGCTGTTCCGTGCCCTTGAGTCCGAGGAATTGTTGCATACGTTCCAAATTTTCTTCGGTTCTTGGGTAAAATCCGTTTCCCAATACCTCAGCTTTATTACAGTCATGATGATTTTCCACTTGAATCAAATCAATTTCGAGATTTGCTTTCATATTTCCCTTGAACTTTGTTACCTACGACTGTAACCCGTTTACGTTAGTTACCCAGATCCGACTTCCTTTTTCCTTCTTCCATATATGAATGTTACCTCCCACTCTTTTGATTCGTGTTTTACCCATTCTGAGATAACTGGTATTTTCAACACCAGTCAATATATGTTCGATCCGACTCAAATCATCTTCGGAGATTTATTCTTCCAAAACACGTAAACTAATTTTTTGAAACTTGAACATTCATTGTTGTCTATTTGAGGATGACCCGTCCGTCTCCGCTTGTTCTCCACGTAACACTGACTCCAATCTCGGCATGTAGCTAGTTATTTTATTTTCTTTTCAAAACATTAGGCCTGTCATCGCTCACCTTGGTCATCATCTGTGGACTAATGCATTTATGTACGTGTATGGGGGTGTGTACGTACATGCAGGTGTATAATCGAGCGTATGTACGCGTACATGAGTTAAAAAACATATAGAACACAAATTTTAAATTCAATACAACTTAAAATTCAAAATTTCAATAAATGTAAAAAAAAATCGACGCTAGGACCTTTTTTTAATAGTCAAGTTATCACTTCAATAGATCGACTTGGCTTTGTCAGGGGGTCGATATTTTTTATATTTTTTATATTTTATTGAATGAGCATCTAGTGAAGACATACGAGCGGATAACATAATTGAGATGTACATTAAATTATTGAATAATGTTAACACTGACACTCTACACAAATCCGGTAGAATAGTTATCCAAGACGACATGGAACCGGACCTAAATTCAATGTCGAGAGGTAAACCATAACAATATTTTATGTCATTACATCCAGTTAAGCGTATTTTATGCCTCACATTCCATGAAATTAGGTGAATTTATATCGAATACAGATATATTCCTAAGATAACCAATTAAAACATACAGCAACTATAAATAGCTAAATAAGATTCCCTACTCTACTCTAAGCAACAATGATTAATTATTATATACGGTGTATCCTACCACACCCAAATGATAAATCCTACTCCAGTATCCCACGTGACCTGGTTCATGACTAAGATCGTATACTAATAACATAACAGTCGTACCGAAAATATCTGATATCTAACACCGAGTTAATGCGAATAATGTTTTTTTTACTACGATACCTGTTCAAATCTATAACAAATTTCTAGACCTAACTTATGCTATGCCTCTAGCAGGATAAAATCCAAGCCCCCCTGTGTCTTAACAACTAATTCTACAATGCTTAACTAGGTCACTTCTCAGCAATCTACTACTGATGTATAACAAATTTAGAGGTAACACCCAGTCACGGTACAATACTTCAGACGTACCATGCATCTGTTTATTCTATCGTCTCTGAACAACGTCGAGCAAAGTCACAGCCTGGACATAACCAAGAATCTATACACAGGTACAGTGGTCAGGAATGGGGCTGACATGAGTCCCAAAGAGTGTGGCCATAAAAAGCTAGGCTTCTGTTCACAGATGACTTAAGTAAATCACTACAACGACAAGCAGCTTGTCGCATAAACTCTCTAACAAATCCATGGAAGTTAAGATCGGCGTCCACAAGAACTTACATAATTCACGTTGAACATGGATGAACTCCAAGTGACAACCAAAGAGTGTCAACCCCGTCTATACCAGGACCCCTCCATCCAGGAAATCGTCTTCTAAAACGTTACACAATACACTTGCTAGGGTTCAATGACGAAAATTCCACAACGATGCAGTACGGACTTACATCTCTTAAACATACATTCCTATCATTATCGTGGAAAAATAATACAACATCAGAAACAATAACAACTATAAGAAAAAATAAAATAAGAAGCTCTACTCTGCTATAATTCACATTAAAAATGTAATACATTATGGTATTCAGTATAGTAAATCAGTCTACTTACACAAAATAGGCATAAACACAACGAGCTTTTGCCTAGATGACATCTCTAACGTCTCCCAAATATTGATGAATGGTGCTACAATAAACATACAAAAAGCTAACAGCATGTCCGAGTTTGTTACAAATGGACTCTTCTATATCTATCATAACCACGTCAAACCTTGCACCAGGTGTTAAGAAGATAAATAAAACACTAAAAATAAACGACATGTAACTAACATTGCAGATACAAACGTAATATTTTCCGGTATTGTATAAATAACCAACAGATTGTATTGAAGATATAAACTGTACAGAGAACATACAAAACTCAAAGACGCATACTAAAACTCTTGAGTTATATTACAGCAAGAAGATCAATTGTCTACCATACCCAAAACATACATTAAAGCCGTGACGAACGAGGAAAAAAGCTTTCAACCAACCAAACAATTGACGAGAATAAGATACCAGGATATGCGGGCAACATACGCTGAAACCTATCGTAAATGGTGTAGAATACTTCTACACGAACACGCTACAGAACATACGAAATCTGATGAAATTAGCCTCAACTCAGTCCAAAACAGGGTATATTAACATTTTTTTAACTAAAGTAGCCACGGTTAAATCGTAACTGAACATCATATATACGTATAAAATACCAAACTGATGGAATAACCGACCATTTATGCCTGAAATAGTGTACTATATGGAAGATGCAAACCTAGAATATCCTTTAAATTCCTACAACTGTACAAAATAACTATTCAAAAGTCCAAAAAACACTACAAATTCAACACAAATCAACCGATCATTGCTATGTATACATAACACAATATAATGACTTACGATACATCCATATCGTTCAGGCACTCTCGCTAATGGAACACCGTGTCAATGGAACACTGATATATCTGGTTCCAAACTGGATAATGCGTTATGGAGTAAACAGAATCTCGTAACGAAGCTGCTGCATCAATCCAAAATACAAACATCAACTTGCCTACTGCCAGACTAATAAACCGTATTATTCCTACAGATATTATACACATATGAAATAAATAGATGGAAAAACACAAAACGTCGCCTAAATTCAATATCAGGCTGGTACTCCACCAAACAACCTCCGAATGAGTCAATAATATCTCAACTAGATATGTAAACAAACATATTTGTACAGAAAAAATATCTAGAATTATAATCCAGACATAACATATAAACGCAACATTCACTCAAAACATAGCAAACGTGCCACGGAAACAAATTTATATGACAAAGAACAGGTAAGAGCATAAGCACCTAATTTGCCACAGCGCAACCAACTTCTTGCCTAGGAGATTTCTACGCTCCACCCCTCCATAAACTTGTCATAACACTTTCCCTACCAGAACGAGCAACAGTTAGTTAGTTACAAAGAAGAAAAAACATATATAAATACAATAAAGATCAGAAATACAATAAAATGGTAAATGTTTAAAACATAAAAAACTGCAAATGTATATCCGAACACTGTCCGTCCGTCCGTCCGTCCATTCGAATGAGTCACCCGTTAGCGGCGTGCCCGACTCCGGTCAACCGATAAAATTTGGGGCTCAAATTCCGTAGACTGAAAAGTAACTATTTGTTCCCATCTAATTCCTTCAGTAGTCCGTTTCATGCCGGTATACACTACTACTACCTACTACAACAACTCCACTACTACCCGGGGCATTTCAGCCCCGGAGAAAAATGGGTCGAGTGTCTGGACGACAGTTCAGGATCAGGCGAAAAAGAAGCGAAGAGGAGTATTTAGGTTTTAGGCTCTGCATCTCAGGCGGTCGAGCAAAGACGGCCACGCCCAAACGCTCAGCGGACTCACAGTTTTCCTCGAGCGCATGCCTGTCCGCTTGCCCCAGAGGTTGGGTCAGATTGACTCCATCTAGGTATTGAGTCTACTTCCAAAGGAGCATATGGGTATTGAATTTCGACAAGTATGTGCACATTTAGGAGAGCAGCCCACCCAAATGCCCGGGTAGTGGTACCCCCCCATCCCATGTGCTAAGAAGATTAAGTTTTCTGTGCGCAAGCGCTTCCTTGAAGACTATCGCACTTCAAAGTGAGACGTCGGAGTGATATTTCCTAGGGATAGACCTGCCCATGACTGATCTAGAGTCTAGGTCGGAATTTTCAAAAATGTCGTGAAATTTTGTTAAGTGCAAATGTAGGAGAGCTCCACGTCCAGTTTCCTGATAGTGGTTCTACCTAGTGATCAGTAGAGTAAGTCTCTGAACACATGTGGCTGGTCCTACAAGAGCGATTCATGTGAGATGTGTCAGAAGGACATCTCCTGAAAAAAAGTTGTTTATGGCAACTCCTGAGTTTAGTCAATTGATACAATTTTTTAAAATTGTAGGATGGTTATCGCAGAAGATTAGTCAAAATAAGCATGAGATCAGTATTTACATTTTGAATTTATCCAATAGTCAAGGGGAACCAAATGTTTTAAATTTTGACAAGCATCTAGCGTAGAATTTTATCCAAAAAATAGATAACGATTTTTAAATTTTACAATTTTTTTCTGACGTTAATGCACCAGGTTCCACCCGAATCTGTGCTACAGAAGAGAAGGCGGTTAAATACCACATATTCTACAAGTGATTAAATTTCAAGGTGATATGTCTGAGGGGCATCTCCAGGGATTAGTTTGCACTGGGTGCTATACATATAGATTTAATAGGTTTCAGGTGATATGCCAGAGGGACATCTAACAAATATTATTTCACTAGGAAACCGGTGCGTGCTGCATGCCAAGCGAAGGCAGCACGAGTTGTTAAAAATTTGGAAAAATGTTTATTATTGCAGATTCTTTGAAGGTTGACGCACTTCAAGGTGGACATCAGAGTGACATCTCTTAGGAAAGAGTTGCTCGGGGCAACTCCTGAGTTTAGTCAAAAGAAAACAAAAGTATTTTATTAGTGTCGCCGCTGAGGATTCAACCCCCGAAGGTTCAACTTCTAGTATATGCTTTAGTTCAGTTAATTCAATAAATATATCACGAATAGCAGATTTCTCTGTGGCTTTTTGTTTTGCGCCAAACATCTTATTTAGTGAAGTATTCCAGATAAAGGCTTCAGACTAGGGCTGGCAAGAGCTACCTTGTGTTTCAAATATGGAGCCCTAGCTCCATTCCTTGTACCTTTAAAATTGAAATTCCTACCAAAAAAATGTTCAAAAAAGCCAAAAAGACTATTCCCTCACTTTGGATATTTTTTTCCGGAAAAGTTTATCGATCAATTTTTTCCTAAATCGCTCCAGAGAAGCGCCCCATGGGGGTTTATGACAAATATTTTTTACAAGCCTCCAAAAGTGTGTAGGCTATTTATTTTTCTTTTATTTTTTCAAGAAGAAGTGCAATTTTTTTTTCTCCCCTCATTTTATGAGCAAACTAAGGCCTTGATCAACATTGTCGGCCATACACTCTTCCTCATTTTTCATGAGCTACCCGAGGGGTATGTCATTTTTGCCAAATAAACAGTCTTAAGAGGGTTGCCTCGACTCGTTTTTTTCGAAATTCCCCCCAAAACTTCAAACAAGAATTCCGGATGAATGCCCAGTCCCTCAAAGCTGTGCTTTGGTCACATGATAGGCCTAGGTTACAAAAATACAAGGGTTTTTAGGGGAAACCGAAATTCGCCTTAGTTTGTCTTCAAATGAAGATTGAAATTTTGAATTATTTTCGAAACCCAAATGTTATTTAAAGATTTTTTTTGTGATTTCCGGGACCAAATTTGGTATCCTGGTCCAGTTCTAGTATAGAAACTTTGTGCCAAAAGCACAGGCTCTAATTTTCTTAATGGGGCTAAGATATAACCAAAAAACTTTCAGTGTAAAAGTTTACTCGGAGCTAGAAAAATGAAATAAAATCACAAAAAATCAGCCAATGCTTCAAAAATTATTTGACACTCTCACCTCGTACAGGCACACATTATGGACTATGTGGCCAACTTTCATGGCCAAATTCCATTTACAAGTACCTTTAATCTGACTTTTTTTTCTGGAACCCAAAAATATCACAGATGAGCTATAAATAGCTCACCTTTGGATGGATCTCCTGGCTAAACCAATCATTTTCGAGGAAACTTTTCTTAACTGAACTAGTTTACTTTACCATATTGTTACACAAAATAGTCTATTTGAAAGTATTGGGCATTCCTTGTGTCCCAAACAGGGTATCATTTTACCTCAAATATTCACAAATTTGACTCAAAAATTACAGGTCAACTTGTATTTTTTCACAAACCAAACAATTCACCTAAATCCAACAAATGCATATAATCAAAAACTAAACACTTGCATCAGTTTACAGGCTACACAGAAACTGCAAGAAAGCAAAATATTTAGAAAATGAACAATTTTCTTTCTGATAAGGGTGGTCAATTCTGGGGAACAAAATGACATTTTTTCAGCAGAATTAAAAATATTTTGACTTCAAAACTAAATCATTCACCAAATCTCAACCAATTGACAGATTCCAAATGTGATTAGGCAATCAAGTGGGCAATTTCAGCAAATATATTTCTCATGAGAAAAAGTCTGAATTTTGTGAAAATAAAAAACATTTGGGGGGTCATTTTGAAATCACTCACGCCTCCCAATTCGCTTCTGGGTTCAATTTTGGCAGAGTCCACATGAATTTTTGTACCATTTCAAATGTCAACCATAATTCAACCAATGCATAGAATTGAATACGTTCTAGCTAGATCAGTTTAACAGGAACAGGGCTATGTTTTCAAGTTGAAAAATGGTAAAATTGGTCAATATTTTTTTTCAAATGCGGGGGGGGGGGGAAATCTGAGGGCCTGAATGGCCCTGGAGGACTGTGTTTAGACTATAGAGCCCTGAACAGACCAACATAATCTGATACTTGGGGCATTATATTGCAACTTTTGCAGAAATTGTAACAGCAAGCAAGAATTTTGCCAGAGACACCAATATAGTCATCCACGTTACCTGAGACCAGTTCACGAAGTCTTGCAGCCGGGCCACCATGGGAATTGACAAGTTGCCACATCGGCCCCGCACTAATTTCGTCACTATGGATGACTATTGGTGACCAATAGCGACTTTTTTTGTATTTTTTTTTTCGTTTTCTTCCCGTTTCCTTCTACAAATGGGACTAAGAAAAAAAGAAATGAAAGCTGAGTCACAAAATCGCCAGTATAGACTTCCGATCAATACTTTTAACCACTGGTGGCAATTTTTCCTTCATTTTTTCCCGTTTTCTTTCTGTTTTCTTTCCCTAAGGTGAACTTGAAAATAACTAAGCAAATAATAATTCACAAAGTAGCCAGCATAGACTTCCGAACAATAATGATGACTATTAGTGACCAATGGTGACGATTTTTTATATTTTTTATCGTTTTCTATCCGATTTTTTTACCAAGGGAGACATGAAAATATATAAATAAATAGAGAAATCCAAAATCGTCAGTATAGACTCACGATCAATATGGACGACTACTAGTGACTATTATTTCGTAATTATTTTCCGTTTTCTTTCCGTTTTCTTTCCTACGAGGTAACGTTAAAGAAAATCAACAATTCACAAAATCGCCATCAAAGACTTTTGATCAACATGGATGACTACTGGTAATAATTTTTGTCAAAATTTTCTCCCGTTTTCTTTCATCGAGCAGACTTAGAGAAAAGTGAAATAAATGGAACACAGACTCCCGATCATACAGGATGACTACTGGTGACAAGTGTTCACTTTTTTCCAAATATTTTTGTTCACGGCGTGGACTTAGAGAAGAAAATATATAATCTTAAGGTCGCCATCATTTAATTCCGATCACTATGAGTGACCACTGGTGTATAAATATTTACATTTTTCTACGTAACTTTTTCAAACGTAGACATGAAAATGAATGAAAATGAAGCAAGACCATGTAATCGCCACCGTAGAGTTTTGGTCGTTATGGACGACTACTGGTGACCAAATAGTGAATTGATACTATCATGGAAAGTTGTTCTCCGATTAATGCAAATATTATTTCGAATTCGAAACCTGACTTGCGCCCCAGAATGACGTGCAATGAAGTGCAAGGCCGTACCAGGCTGTAAGAATTCGTCCCACTCACCTCATGCACTGCGAGTGATTCTAATGTTGTGTATCATAAAACTTTGATTCTCGACGATTCCAATATTATTCTGAAATCATAAGCAGCCCGGTACTTACTTGCATATCACTTGTACCCTTGATTTGGTATGGGTGGTTTGTTAGACAGGTGTGTTGTGTGTGTGACCAGATGAAGCCTATTGAGAACTAGTGTGGCAACATAGCTCAAACCAGTTCACAATTTCTTGTACCAGATCTATGTCGGTGTGGTGTGTTGTGCATCAATGTACACGTTCCTAGAAATTAGATTAATCCTCCCCGTGTATTTTGGTAACATGGCCAAAATAAGGACTACTGGAAATGAAACATTGTTATTTATATAATTTTTCTTACCTAAATTGGCAATAAAAATGGAATCATCATTATCATCAACATCATTTTTTGGATAATTATGGAGGGCTATTGGTGATTTATTTATACTATGGTAACAGTTCTAAAATTTAACATCTTCAAAAGCTCAGAAACGGTACAAAGGGTTTCGGACTATTGGATACAAGGAACTTCAGTGAATCTTTCGATAAATGAAAATCCGAGAAATCTGAGAGATGGCACCGTAGGTTTGTCCAGGTCTAGGTATGGAAGACACCACTACTAATGTTTTTTTTTCTACATCCGTCAATTGTTACAGACACTGAACAAGTGTTTAACTAATTTTTCGACCACTACAAAATGTTCCTATTGTTTGTTGGGGTAAAAAAAAAAAAAAAAATCCTGGAAGCTAGTGGCAATCCGAATGATGCTTCTACTACTAACTACTAACTACTAACTACTATACTATAATATACTATACTATACTATACTATACTATACTATACTATACTATACTATACTATACTATACTATACTATACTATACTATACTATACTATACTATACCACCACTACATCTAATACTACTTATAATCACTAGAACTCTTTACTATTATTACAATTAGAATAAATAGTACTACTACTTCTAGAAATAAGTATGCGAGCCTCTACCACGATGTCGGGGTAACTGGATTTGGAAAAAAATGGTATTATTGCAAACTTCAGTCCATGAATGACACGAGTATTTAAATTTGGAGTTATGTCAAGTTACAAGGAACTAAAGTTTATAATTTTTGATCAATTGTCGCAAGATTAGCTCCAAAAAAGGCATAAACAGTTACCACAGATTCAAGTCCAAAAGAAGCAATAAACCGGTATTTCAAATTTCGAAATTAGCTCGGACATCTGTTAGGAATGGGTTAGTAGGTGAGCACCTCTTTGCGCCATGCTGCAACAGGGTCACTCCCGGATCTGTACTACAGGAGAGAAAGAAGACGGTTAATTCATTCAAAATGTACAGATGGGTCAATTTAAAGGCGAGATGCCGGAAGGGCAGGTGCAGTAAGTGCACTATTTTATCATTCTAAGATGAGATGCCAGAGGACATCTCTAAAATCTTTATATATTTCAATTGAGGTGCCTGAGAGACTTTATATATTTCAAGTGAGATGACAGAGGGACATCTCCAAGAGATGTAACCGGCGCTGGTATTCCAATTTAACATCAAGTTTTTTTTTCATTTCTTTTCCCCGCCTAACACGAAGGGAAGAAGAGGAAAAAAAGACAACAACATCTTTTCGCAAGTGTCCTCTCACTGATTCAACAGAGGGATGTTTATTATCCACTTTTCTCTCTTTTCTTTTCTCTCTTGGCAAGGAGGGTAGAAAAGTAGGAATAAAATATCATTGCGTTGGCAATGTCTCGCCGTAAGAGGATACTCATTGCCTAACAATGGATTATATTTGTCTAATCTATGTCGTACCGTAGATTTGAGCAAGCTCTCCTCATGGGGCGGTTTCGATTTTCGCATATCATGGGGTGTAAAGGAAGGGTGAGCCGCGGTTGCGGCTCATCGGTAAGCGTAGCTGGGTCGCCGGCAGACTTCACTTGCACATCTTTGTTGAATCTACGTCGTACCTTAGAGTTGAGCAGCGCTCTCTTCCTGGTGCGATTTGATTTACACATAGCATGCGGTGTGGGGGTAAGCCGTCGATGCGGCTGCTCAGCAAACGCCGCTGAGTCGCCACAGACTTCACCCGCTCTGATTCGTAATTGTTATCTAACTTTTCCAATTTTTCTCTCTTTTCTCCCGCAGGCAGGGTAGAAAAGTGAACGAAAAACACCATTGGGTCGGCTAGGTCTCTCCATAGGAAAATACTCATTGCCTCAATAATAGATGGTATCTGTCTGATCTACGTCGCACCGTAGAGTGGAGCAAAGCTCTCGTCCTGGTGTGGGTTCGATTTTCGAGTATCATCGGGTGTGGGGGTGGGTCACAGGCAGACTTCACCAGGACTAATTTGCAATTGTTGTCTATCTCTCCCCACTTTTTTCCTTTCTTTCCTTTATCACAGAGGGAAAAAAAGAAAAGAAACGTGCCATTGTGTCGGTAAGATAACTCGTTGTTTCAGCAATAAATGATATCTGTACAATCTAGTCCGTATCACATAGTTGGGCAGGAGCTCTTCTTTTGGTGCGGGTTCGATTTTCGTATATCATGGGGTGTGGTGGTGAATGCTTTCATCGTACCACATATGAATAATAAAAATAAAGAGTACAAATATATGGTATCCCTCCAAGTCTTCACCGTCGTATCGAGTTGAGCAAGCCCTCCTCTTAAGCCTTGTAAATTTTCAGGATAGCATAGTCCCTGCATCTGCTTGTCCCGTTAGGACAGCAGACAGCCTCGTAAGCTGGCGGGATGGGTGAATGCGAGTACGTTACGGGCTCACACCCAGTACCGGTGGCCCTGGCGTGGGTTGAGAGGTGGATGAGAGTCGCCGTAACACCTCTCATCCGGTGAATTCCTAGAATGATTGGTCTCGAAATATTATCAGCCTGTCTGTACTTGCAATGAAGTATTATCAGTCTTCCTGTACTTGATATGTTAATGGTAGGAATCATTCAGTTCCGATATGAAATTTTTCGGTCGCTTGAGTTGTTCAACAATAGCAATCATTACAATGTAACTGATAATGAAATTATGAGTAAAAATTAACAGCTGCTACTACTAGCAGCGACATGCTATTATTGTTACTAACAGTGGATTTATTAGTAGTAATATCTTGAATTGTGAAGAAAGCTGTGTCATGCTCCTTCCCTAAATCCCTATAATAATTATAATCTCGACAGCTCCTGGGAAAGTCATGTCGTTCTCAGGTTAAACGCGTTTTGAACGCGATTCAGAGCCAACTACCGTAGCCGGTAAGTTGTTCCAGACCCGCGAGATTCCGATCGGGAAAAAGTGTTGCGCTATAGTCGTAGCGGAACGTTTTTACACAAGTTTCGTCCCGTTGTTTCGGGTAAGAATGGTGTGGTCCCTGTCAAAGAGGCCGACAGGGCTCACGTTGTTGAATCCCTTCAGGTATTTGAAGGTTTCAATGAGCTGGCCCCTCAGCCTTCGTTCCCCAAGGTTGATGAGGCCAAGCTCTTTAAGCCTATCCTCGTAGCTGTGGTGACGTAGCTGCGGGATGAGCTTAGTTGCACGATGCGGGATTCGTTCCAGTTTAGCTATGCCCCCTCAAGTGTGGGGACCAGAATTGGACTACATGCTCGAGATGGAGACTGACAAGGGACGTGTACAACGGCAATACAATGTCCTTCGTTTTGCAGAGGAAGTCACGTGAGATGTAACCAAGGTTACGGTTAGATATCTTGTAACTTTCTCCGACCTGCGCAATCGAGCCCACAGCCGCTGTGCCCACAGCCGTTGAGCTCACAGCTGTCGAGCCCACAGCCGTTGAGCCCACAGCCGTTGAGCCCACAGCCGCTGAGCCCACAGCCGCTGAGCCCACAGCCGCTGAGCCCACAACCGTTGAGCCCACAGCCGTTGAGCCCACAGCTTTCGAGCCCACTGCCGTTGAGCCCCCTGCCGTTGAGTCCCTTGCCGTTGAGCCCGCAGTCGTCGAGCCCACAGCAGTCGAGCCCACAGCCGCTGAGCCCACAGCCGCTGAGCCCACAGCCGCTGAACGCACAGCCGTTGAGCCTACAGCCGTCGAACCCACAGCTGTCAAGCCCACAGGCGTCAAGCCCACAGCCGCTGTACCCACTGCTGTTGAGCCCACTGCTGTTTAGCCCACAGCCGTTGAGCCCACAGTCGTTGAGCCCACAGCTGTTGAGCCCACAGCCGTTGAGCCCACAACCGTTGAGCCTGCAGCTGTTGAGCCCACAGTCATTGAGCCCACAGTCGTTCAGCCCATAGCTATTCAGCCTACAACCGTTGAGTCCACAGCCGTTGAGCCCACAGTCGTTCAGCCCATAGCCATTGAGCCTACAGCCGTTTTAAGAGAGGAGGATCTCAACAGGGGAAGACTTACAATATTGCCTAATCTACAGGAATTATACCAGGCAGGTGGAGGCCGGAGGAGTGCAAAGACATGACTGCCTCGAATGCTTCCATCACATCATTATAAGGCTCTGTCTCTGTCTTATAACTCAACCTGGGCTCTGCTAGCAAACATGCCCTAACCGTTGAATAATAACAAGCGGGACCAGTTAACTACGCGTCTTAACCTCTTTCCTAAGCGTGACAAGGCGTTCTAATCAAGCGATGGACCTTATTGTGGCCTCTTTGTTACCAAATGTGACTAATTCACGTCGTATTAAACAGTTTCTTCTGATTCAGCAGATTATCGTACGTACAGAAAAAGTGCAGTTCTTAATGCACACGAACAGGACAGGCGTTTGCTATAATGACGAATGGTCAGTTGCAACGCCTTGTCCAGAGCTGCATCATCATAAATATCGTCTCAAGCATGTATTCAACGCCTCGTCCAGAGCTGCATCATCATAAATATCGTCTCAAGCATGTATTCAACGCCTCGTCCAGAGCTGCATCATCATAAATATCGTCTCAAGCGTGTATTCAACGCCTCGCCCAGAGCTGCATCATCATAAATATCGTCTCAAACATGTATTCAACGCCTCGTCCAGAGCTGCATTATCATAAATATCGTCTCAAGCATGTATTCAACGCCTCGCCCAGAGCTGCATCATAATAAATATCGTCTCAAACATGTATTCAACGCCTCGTCCAGAGCTGCATTATCATAAATATCGTCTCAAGCATGTATTCAACGCCTCGTCCAGAGCTGCATCATCATAAATATCGTCTCAAGCATGTATTCAACGCCTCGTCCAGAGCTGCATCATCATAAATATCGTCTCAAGCATGTATTCAAAGCAACATTCTTGACAGTCATTCTTTATCAAACGGTGCACAATGATTGACTGTAAATACTTGAAACTGTTATTGAAAAAAATTCACTCATATTCAAAAGTGGGTGGCTTAGATTTTTTTTCGATAATTTGTGCAAGCAACAATTCTTGTTTATCCCTGTCGAAAACATTAGCATATAAGGCTATGCGTGCCACAGCCCTTACTTGGATCTGCT